>VYZP01029532.1:0-23120 GCA_013400635.1 Hypocryptadius cinnamomeus
TTTCCTTTTCCTTTTCCCTTTCCCCTTCCCTTTCCCCTTGTTTAAATCCCTCTGTTACTGGTGTACAAAGCTCCCAAGCCTGGAATGCAGCCCCACCTCTCACTGGGTCCCAGGGATGCTGGGAGCAGTTCTTCCCAGCAGAACCACTGCAAATCTGCCAATGCTGGGGGCTTTGGGAGGGGAGTTTAATCCCACAAACTTTCACCCAGCATCAAATGACTTGACTAAAAATAACACACTCACCAGCTGGCACCACTCTGCAGAGCCCCAGATGGGCTGGAGCGCCCAGGGGGGCCCAGAGCTGACCCAGGCAGGGCTTACCCACCCTAGCATCCATGTCACTGCCAGGGGAAGTGCACGTGGCAGGAGAGGAAAAGGCCACGAGGATGAATCAGCCTCTCTCACAGCCCATCTGTCTCTGTTTGGAAGGGCCCCACGCTGAAATTCTTGCGAGCTTCGGAGCTCTGCTTTTCCACACTGCCTGAGCTCCGCTTCCCCCTTGGAGCAGGGACTGGTAATTAGCAGCTCAGGGCAAGCATGGCTCGGTGGAGAGAGGCTCTTGATTGTCCTGGAAACCAAGTGGCCCCCTGACCTGGGGAGAAGCAGGGCAGCATCCCTGTGCCTCGGGAAGGCTGGAGCCAGGCCAAGGTATCCCAGCATATGAGCTCCCAGGGAGACCAGCCAAGCTCCTGTGGGCTGGTGAAATGGAGAATCCTTTCCTGACTTGAGGTGTCCCCAGGGTGCTTGGGAGCAGCATCCTAGATGCTCTCATACAGATTTATATTATGTGTATATATAGATAGTATCATACACATTTTTCATACATACATATATTTAACAGCTTCTTGCTCTGATGCTGCTGTCAAAATCATCCTCCAAATCCTCAGGGAAGTCTGCTGAGCCACGTTTGGAGGGCTCCAGCACCTTGGTTGCCTGTGGAATACACCACAGCCAGGGTTTGTCCATCCTGCCCTCTCCGGGAAGGGATTTCTGCTTCCCTGCTCTCCGGGGGCTCAGCCTGGGGAAGCTCAGCCCTGTGGACCAGCACAGCATTTAAACCTTTTGCTTTAACTCCGGGGGTTTTGGTAAAAGTTGTTCAGCTAATGGAAGTAAAGAGCTCACCCAGCGCCTCAAGTGCTGAGTGTCGTTATTATGGTAATACACCTTTCACTTGGCTAAAGGCTTGATTGCTGCCATTGTAACACAAACACACGCACAGAAAACCCCTAAAAGGAATTTCCTCCTCGGAGGGCAGTGCTGCTGCTGCTCCTGCTGCGAACCTGCTCCTCCCTGCGGCTCTTTATTAGTTAATCAGCTGCCAGAGGGGGAAAAAAATGAAGCATGGTGTGAGATTTCTGGGTCTCCTGCCTGCAGGGGCTGGGGTTGAGATAACAGGGTTGAGATAACAGGGTTGGGTCTCTTGAGGATGTTGTAGAGAGGACCTGTGTGTGCTTCTTCTTCCATCACTTGTGCTCCTGTGCTTGAAAAGCCTTTTCTCAGTGGTTTGTGGGGTGGGTATGCTGCTTTTGTGCCCCATTTCAGCCTACACTGATGTACAGGCCAAGGGGCCAGGGCTGCTCAGTGTTTGGCTGTGTAAATTCCAAGGAAGGAAGGAATCCAGGAAGGGAGGAGAGGAAGGAGAGGAAAAGCACAAATGCCAATGTTTTTGTAGCTGAATATCCCCTCTCTAATTCAGTTTGGGCATTCTCAGTGCCCTGTGGCCATGGTTTTATCCAGATGATTTCTCCATAGCAGGAGCTAACAGTGATTTTCCTGACTTTTATTGCTTTTAGAATGAAGTTTGGGAGGTGAGAGCTTCTAGAGGCTTCACTTTAATGTGTTGAAAGCCTGCTTTGTGTCACAGTGCAGCGGTTCCTTGGGTCTCCTGTATCAAATACAGACCAGCTGGGCAGTGACATCCCTGGCCCTGTGCACATGTGGGACCACAGGGGGGTCAATACAGGTGGATATGCTGTTTTCCTGTGCTATTTTTAACCCTTAATTGTCATTAGTGGAGGTGTAAAGTCATTTTCTGCTTGGCTGTTAACAGGGAGCTGTGTGGCAACCTGGGTTTATCCCCAGGAAAGCGCTGGTTTGCAGCTGGAAGGGCTCAGAGGCACTGAAACCTGAAGGGAGCCTACAAGAAAAATAGAGAGGAGCTATTTATGAGGACCTGGAGTGACAGGACAAAAGAGAGTGGCTTCACACTGACAGAGTAGGTTTAGGTTAAATATTAGGAGAAAATTCTGCCCTGTGAAGCACTGGCACAGGTTGCCCATAGAAGCTGTGGCCGCCCTGTCCCTGGGAGTGTCCAAGGCCAGGTTGGGTGGGGCTTGGAACAGCCTTGTCTAGTGGGAAGTGTCCCTGCTTTTGTAAGGGGAGTTGGAACAAGATGAATTTAAAGTTTTTTTCCCAACCCAGGCCATTTTGTAACACACACACACAGGTTCTATTATTAAGAAAATCCAGGCTTGAGGCAGGGCTGCTGGCTGGCTCCATGGTCCTGGCTCTGGCCATGCCTCTTTCCAGCACAGCCCAAGCTGTGGGTCCCCACCAACAGGGGCAGGGCTGGCATTTAAACAGCAGAAGCCAAATTACGTGAGCCAATGTGGTGTTTTTCCCATTAATTCAGACTTTGGGTAAAAATAAAGTGTTTGTTTTCAGTGTGTGAGGAGGGGTCCAAAGGCCAGAAGAGGGGCAGGTGCCCTGGTGCCAGATGCTCTGTACCTGGCATGTGGCATCCTTCGTTAGCGTGAAACCTCGTCAGCTTTCCTTAACAAAATGTTCTGGCATCCTCCCTTCTCTCCTTGTCACTTCTCCAGAGGGAACGTGGCTCGTTCTGCTGGCAGCATGAGCCCTGTTTGCTTGGGCGGAGGCAGAGCTAATTATTTCTCTTTATTTCCTCAAACTTTCTCAGTGTTTTGTTTGAGGGCTCTTCCTGAGCTTTCCCACTTGCCCCCAAGCCTGGGAGTCAGCTGGAGTGGGAGGCGCACTGAGAGGCATCAGCAGAGCCAGGGTGTGTGGGGATGCTGGACCTGCCCTTGGGATTTATCCTCATTTGCTCTTGGCTAATTGTCCTCAGGCATGGCTGAAACCTGGAGTGTTCACACTTGGTGTGCGTGAAATCCTCCTGTCCTTGCCAAGGAAATGTTTAGGAAAGGAAGAGGGCTAATGGCTGTTTAAAAAAAATAAAAAAACCAAAACAAACAGAAGCTGAACAAAACCTAACCAAACAAAAAACCAAAACAAAAAGCTCACCAACCACAGGAAAAAGAAAACCAAAACCAAAAATGCCCCCAAAACTCAAGGAAGCCTGGAGTTAAACTTTAAAAGGGGAGGGTTGAGAATGAGCAGAGCAATATGAAAAGGAAAAGCAGAAGCTGGTGGAAATGAGATATGATGAAGGTGTCCAGAACTGACTTGAAGAAGTAATTAATGCTCCTAAAAAAAGTCGTATGGGTAAGCAAAGTAGTGGAGTGGAGGATCCGTTTATAGCTCTCAGTGGGAGCAGCCAAACTCCTCTTATCAATGTGCTAATTAATTTGCTGAGGCTCTTGCTGGCAGTTGCCTTCTCCTTTCTGGAGAGCTTGCCAAGGGCTGAGTGCCCCTTGGGCTGGACTGGTTTAAATCTGAAGGTGACTTTGGATGCCTTCTATTTACAGGGCATCACCTGAAGGAAATGGGATGTTCCCCAGGGCCACCATCCCTTCCCCTCGTGAGGAATGGCAGGCTTATTTTGACAAGGATTGTGGCCATGTTGTCCCCTCAGTTACTGTTAATTTTTTCCCCCTACATTTAATTCATTTTTGCTTCTAGTGTGGTGTTCCCCAGCCTTTATTCCATCCTCTCTTCTTACCTCCATTTGTTCTGGAGGTATCTCCAAACAATGCCCTGGGAAGGGGTTAAGATGATGATGTGCTTAGTTTGCTGCATAACTGGGGCATTTAAATCCTACTTTTCCATGCTGGGTTGCTTTCTCCTGCATTAGGGATGGAGTTAGGAAGGGAGCAATGGCCTTGGCTGTCTTCTGCTTTCTCTCATCCCCTTTTCCACCTTCATCATGGGCAAACGCCAAACAGGGAATTTCTGGGACTGCCAAATCAAAGCCTTTCCTGCACCAATAAGAGGCTGAACAGAGCTTTTCCAACACAAAAATAAATAATTTCACCATGGCTTTGGGTGCAGTCTTGGCCATGAGCATCTCCTGCCTGTAGGGCATCACCTGCTTTTCTTGGCCAAGGAGCAGAGCGCTGCTCCGTGTGGTGTTCCTGGTACTCTTCCCCTGCTTTTGGCTCCCATGTGGAGTTCCCAACTCAAAGCCATGCTGGTATTTCCCCATCCAGCCCTCTCAAGTGCTGCCTGTCTCTAGGGCTGCCTGGCTGCCCCTTGAGTGTGGGGCTGGAGGGGGATCTGGATGCTCCAGCCAGGAGTGCTCCATAGAGAAAAACCAACCAAATGGAAGGAGCCCGGCGTGGCTTGATCCACGTGTCCCAAATCCTTTTTCCCATCTCATCAAGCTGTGCTGCTCCAGGGAGGGCTGGCTACTGGGTCAGGGAGCTGCAGGTTCAAGAGGTTCAGTTGGGAAGGATGAGGGAGGCAGGAGGTGCTGCCCCTTGCCCTAACCTTGGGGATCCAGTGATGTGTGTCCTGCTGTCCTGTCCAGAGAGGGTCCAGTCCGACAAACCAAGGCCCTATGGGAATTTTGGTTGATGTGGGAGGAATGGAAAGAATCATGGGGCAAAACCAGCAAACCCCAGCCCGACAAACCAAGGAGAAATGGGACTTTTGGTTGATGTGGGAGGAATGGAGAGAATCATGGGGCAAAACCAGCAAACCCCTGAGCCTCCCTCTGTCCTGTTCCCTTCCAGAGTGATGAGCCCCAGCAGCAGCAGCCATGCTGGGATTCGGGACGTGCTCCATGGGCACCCCAGTGAGGGCGGCTGAGCTGGACGCCGCCTCGTCCCGCTGCATCCTGGCCCTGCCCGAGGAGGAGACGTGGCGCCAGCACCGCCTGGGCCTGATGCAGAACACCCAGTCCTGCAACCTGCTGGAGCCCCAGAGCCTGGCCCAGGCCCTGGTGTCCCGCGCCGCCTCCTTCGACGCCCTGTGCGATTCCCGCTGCCGCGATGGCGAGGCGGGCGGTGCCGTGGAGCTGGGGCTGGCCCAGCTGGTGGCCGTGAGCCCCGAGGTGATCAAGCGCCGGCGGGGAGGGCTCATCGAGCAGAGGGACATCATCAAGGCACACGAGGCACACAAGATGCAGAGCACGCCCCAGGCGCGGAGGAAGGAGTGGGAGTAAGTACTGGAGAGCCCCCTGTGGCATTCGCGTTCTCTGAAAAAATTCCTTCACCCAGGGTTTTTCTCCTGGGAAGCTGAGAGGCCTCAGAGAAAAGGAAAACAAATCTTATCTCATTTGCTTCTCCTGTGTTGTGCTCATGTGGAATGTGTTTGGAGATTGTTTACCCACAGGTGATTGTTCCATTGGATTCTGCTGTGAGTTGTTTTGACTCTTTGGCCAATCAGGGCCAAGCTGTGTCAGGACTCTGGAGAGAGTCACGAGTTTTCATTATTATCTTTTGAGCATTCAGTAAGTAGCCTTTCTGTATTCTTTAGCATAGTTAGTATAGTATTCTTTAATATAATATAGTATAATAAAATAATAAATTAACCTTCTAAAAACATAAAGTCAGATGCATCATTCCTGCCTTCGTCGGGGCATCCCTACAAATACAATAGCCCCCAGCCCAGGTGGGCAGCTGGGGGGAGTGGGAGCATTCCCTGTCCTGTGTGGGGCTGCTGGGAGGGACTGGGGGTGTCCTCTTGGCTCCCTGTGGGGCAGCCAGGGCCAGCTGTGCTCCATCTCCTGGCTCTGAGCTGGAGGGTGACATCCCGTGGGAACGGTGTGTCCCCAGATTGGGGGGTGGTAGGTGAAAGCTGGAAGCGCTCTGTTTTGGAAGTCCTCAAGGCAGTTTCCCTTGGCTGTATCTGGGTATTTAGATAATGTTTGGGTCTGTTGCCTTTCTGCTTTTGCTGTGGCTTGACCCAGCTGTGAGGGGATTGTCTGTAGATATGGTGGTTGGGAACATTTTTTGTGGGATTTGGAAATGCTGAGCTAACAGTTGGGCTTGATCTTAGAGGTTTTTTCCATGATTTGTATTCAGTTCTAAAAAGCGCCCAAGTCTTCCTGAATCAGGGCAAGCTGGGACATTAACAAACTTTAGAAAACAACAGCTAGGACCCACAGGTTTTATTTCTTATTTTCCTTTAATTCACTTATTCTCATGGTTTGCTTTGGTGCTGTGAGAAAAGCTCAGCTCCAACTCCTGGATTAGCCTCTCTCACCCCACGCTCACTGTGTGACAAGGCTGCAGCCACGTGCTTCAGTCCCACATTGAAATAACATCATATTAATAATAATTAGAAGAATTATTATTTTTACTTATAATAATATTTACATTATTTCTATATTAATAAAATAATTAATTATATTAGTATTAATAATAATAAATAAAAGCTTCCCCTCTCTGTGCCTGCCCAGCAATCAGCAAGATTGCCTGGGATAAGCTGTTGCAGCACTTTCTACTCCACTTTCACTGGTCTGGAGCAGTTCCCTGCCTCCAGAACCTGATTTTGGGAATAATGTTTAATAAAACACCCAAAGGAGACAGGAGCCCCCGAATTAATTAGATGTGGCACGTTGCTTTGGCAAGATCTAGGTCAGCACTCCACTCGTGTGAGGCTGGTAGGGTTTCTTTGGGATGGTTTCCATGATAAAATCACTTGTGATAAGGCTGAGGCTGCTCTGCTTTTTTTGGAGAGCAGCCCATCGCTGAGGCTGGGCTCTCCCTGGCCCTGCTCATCCCTTTGTGCCCCGGGAACCTCCTGGCCTGACTCAGGCAGCTTTGCATGGGAAATAATAAATTGCCATATGGGCTCGGCAGGGGCTCGGTGCCTCGTTATCTTTTGCAGCCCCCTGGGGGTGCCAGATGAATAAATCATGGTGGGGCAGGAAGCTGAGGGGTGGCCTCGTTAATTGTCAGCCGGCCTGCTTGCTAATTAGAGGCCTGCAGCTCCACAGCTCTGCTTGGTGGCAGGGACATGGAGCTGGAGCTCTTCCTGCTCCTGCTGGTGAAATGTGCCCACCTTTGGCTGCCCTCAGTTGCTCCATCCAGCAACCCAATATTTAAAAAAAAAGCCCCAAAGCCCAGTATTTCTGTTTTTAACACAGTGGGAATGCTCAGGCAGCAGTGCCGGGTGCTGCCATCCCAATGTGGTTTAAGAGGATGTTTCCCCAGGCTGGGAGGGTCCTGTCTTTGCCTTTCCCAGCTCCTGGGTGATTTGGTTTGTCATTTCATCCCACTTTGTGATGATTTTCTGGAAGTCTGTGATGCTGGGGAGGACAATGGGCTCTGGCCCTTGGGCTTTGCAGACCCCATGTCCCACTGAGGACCACAGAGCCCCACTGCCTGCCTCTGCCAGGCCCCTTCCTGGGACATTGGTGAGCACCAAGGGGCTCGATCTGTTCCTTTCCCAGACTTCTGTGCCCTGCTACCCCATCAACCACAAAAACCACGTGCCAGAGGGTCCTGCTTTAACATCAGACTCAAACATCAGGAGGAGAGGGACTTTTGATGAGACATGCAGTGGCAGGATGGGGGATAATGGCTTTAAACTGGAAGTGAGTGTGTTTAAGGTTAAGAATTCTTGACTGTGGCGGGGGGAGGCCCTGGCACAAGGTGCCCAGAGAAGCTGTGGCTGCCCCTGGATCCCTGGAAGTGTTCAAGGCCAGGTTGGATGGGGCTAGGAGCAACCTGGTCAGGTGGAAGGTGGCCCTGCCTGTGGCAGGGAGGCTGAAACAAGATGATCTTTAAGGTCCCTTCCAATCCAAACTATTCCATCCTTCTGGGGCAAGCCATCAGTGTTCTCCCCAAAAGCTTTGCCAAAGCCCAGGCAGGTGTGCAGAACCAGCAACCCCAGCACCAGCGATGTTTTCTGGGAATAGATGGATACTCTATGGGTGAGAAAAAGCAAATTAGTTTCCTTATGTGCAATTTTATTAGTAAAAATACAATTTCCCTGTGATTTCATTTTCCAAAGGGCTCATCTCACAGGCCTTGGATCACCCTGGGGGCTTTCACTGGAGCAGTCTGGCTCTGGTTAGCAGTGAGGGGGGTATTCTCCCATAGCTCCAGCATGGTGGAGGGCATTAAATGGGACTTGGGAAACATGGAAAATGAGTAGCTGCAGGCTGTGGCTGGGTGGTCTGCAGGGTGCTGGGCACAGCGAAATATGCTGCATGTGCCTCTGTTCTGCTGCATGAGCCCTCTGCTCCCCTGTCTTTGCAGATGTGGCATTGCTGGTGTGTAGCCAGATGTGGTTTAGCTGCTCTTGATCTGGGTTGCTCTGAGGGTAGTGAAGAAAGGCTCTTTTTTTGTGCTCACCAGTGTTGGCAGGTCTGACCCTCACTAAACCTCCACCTCTGCTTTTTGCCAGGGAAACAATTCCACAAATAGAATAGGAATAGGAAGGGTAAAATGCTGTTTTCCTGTTTGTTTGTTTGGTTAGTTTTGTTTGGTTTTTTTTCCAAGAGTAACCAAGGCAGAGAACAGAAAACACAAAGTGCCTGTGGGGCAGTGGCTCTGGGGGAGGATTAACTTCATGGTGAAAAACGAATGTACCAGCCCACCTTGTTCATGTCTGAGGGGCTTCAGCCCAGGGCAGACACTAAACCTCATTTTTCCAGAGTGCCAGCCTGCTTCCCTGTCCTCCATCCCTGTGCTCACACATTGGGATCAGGGATGGAGGTACCTGAAGAGATCTGCAGTGCTGCAAGGCAGAATCACTGCTGTCTTTGCTCTGGATGCCTGGCAGCATCCTTTGGATAGTGTGGAGCTTAGAGCCAGTTCAGAAGAAAAGCTCCTCATCAAAATAAGCAAACAGGGAACCTCCTGTGGCTTCTCCAGGAGGAGCAGCTCCTTCCTTAGCTGATGGTAAGGACAGGCAGAGCTACACAGGGAGCACATCCCAGGAAAGCTTCAAGCTGGATTTGAACCCCACAGGACCCAACCCTGCTTTGCATGGCCAAAACCCACGTGTGCATGGGGGTTTGTTAAGCTTAGTTTGTGCAGTTTGGGGAATGCAAGCTGTGCCCTCATTTTGGGATGATATTTACAGCCAGGATGTATGGAAAATCCTGATTCCAGGCGGGTGTTGGGCAGGGAATGGAGGAGGCTGGGGGGAAAGGAGCAGACTCGTGGCATAGTGAAGGTGGGATGCTGTAATTCAGCCTTTGAGCACCTGAGGTATCAGCAATGAGGAGAGATGGGGAAGACTTTGAGGTGGTCAAAGAATCCAATTTTACTGTGGAGTACAACTGCTTATATACTTGTTCTAGGGAGGCTAGTAATGTTTTACTACAGTGATTGGGTTAAAGATTACATAAACAAACTTATACATTTTAAACATCTCTTGCTTGCAGAAGTCTGATGTAATTTTCTTTTTCCAGTAAATCCATCTGATTGAATCTTGCAATCTTGATTTAATCCTCTAAGTTCTGTTTGCTCTTGCCAAGGCATCCTGTTATCAAATCTCTTAAGCTAGCCAGGTCCAAAGGCCATCATGTGTCTTGTGTGTCCCAGTATCCCAACCCTGAGTGGTGGATGGAGGGTCTGAGTGTCCCATGGGAAGCAAAGCACTCTGCCCACAGCACAGTGACCCCAAAGGACAGTGTAAATAAAAGTGATGTCCTGTCTTGCAGCATCTCAATTCATGTCTCTGGTGCTGTGAATTTGTGAGGTCTGTTTTTCTTGGGAGCCCAGGGAGCTCCCAGGAGGAGGAGACCCAGCAAATCCCTGCTCCAGGGAGCTTTGTGCTGCTCCTGTGGGGCTGGGGCGTTCCTGCAGCTCTGCCTCCGTGTGGCTGGATGGGAAGCAGAGAGAGAACAGAACAGGCTGCAGACACACAGGGTGCTGCTCACAGATCTCACTGGCTTTTTGTGACTTGGCAGCCTCTGTCTGGTTATGTGCATGCTCTGCATCCCAGACTACAGATGAAGCTGAGGGGTTTTTTTTCCCTTACATCCTTATTTTTAAAAAAATTTCTTTTTACTGGTGCTGAATGAGACAAAGNTCAGGGTTCCAACACAGCACCATCTGGGTCTGTCCTTCCCCACCATGGGCTCCTCTTCAGATGTCTGTTGCCATCACCCCAGGGCTTTGGGAGAGCTGGGAAATAGGGTTGGGACAGCTCAGGCAGGAGCTCTGGGAGCTCTGCAGGCCAAAATCCTGAGATCTCCATGGCGGGTGATGCTGGGAATTCCATACCTGGGAGGATCCCTCCCGTAGATCCACCCATGTTTCCAAGTCTTCAACCCCCTGCAAAGCAATTAACTTCTCTGAGCCTAACGAGTGTCTCTTTGTTAACGGGGCTCTGCCTGCTTATGTTTCACCCTGCATGAGGGGCAGTGCAGGCAGTGAAAAGGACTGTGGGTGTGCTAAACCTGGCAATGGGTGCACTGAAATGTGCCTTTTGTCATGGCACCTTGCCTTGAGCAGCAGAGAAACATCTCTCCAAAAGGTACCTGCCCTGAACCTCCCTGTGCTGTCCCTGCTTCCCTCTAGTGCAGATCAAGGTTTGCATCCTGGGGAGGAGTTTGTTTTTCTGACCTGGCACGAACTCGAGTTCCGCTGAATATCCTGGCAACGGCATGGAAATAGCAACATCCTTCACCCAATTTCCTCAAAGCCTGGGTTTCTGGCACACCCTGCAGGAATTCCCAGAGTTAATTCCAGTGACTGCAGAGCCTCCCAAGGGCTGCCAGAGGGGTGGGCACTCGGGGAGGGTCTGAGGCAGTCCAGGCTCAGAAGTGGTTCCAGGGAGCTCCTCAGGAGCTGAGCATGGAAGGACAAGGTGGTTCCCAGGAGATACCTTCCAGGAGGCATTATTTAATATTCCTACAGAGTGGGGGAGACAGGAGTCCCAACAGCAGAACAAAATCATTAAATATGGAATGGAAAAAGACAGTTTTAGACTAATATGGACCAATATGGACAAAAGAGAGCACAATGATTGCTTTGTTTTTGATGAAGCCACAAATGGTTGCAAGCAAAACAAAATCTCCTAAAAACATAATACACTTTTTATACCCTGTTTAGTTTCTCCAGTAAATTTCTCATGTTGTTATTTTCATTGTAGTGTTATGTTTTATTATTCCATTAAGTTAATTGAGAGCATTTTTCTGTTAAGATTGATTTCTGTTAAGGTTGATTGTTCTTAAGTTTATTCAGAAATAATGCAGGCTCAGAAGTGGTTCCAGGAAGCTCCTCAGGAGCTGAGCATGGAAGGACAAGGTGGTTCCCAGGAGATGCTTCCACTCAGGAGCTGCTGCCTTCTGTTTTGCCACTGCATCCTGGCAGCTCCTGCTTCCCTCACTGGAATCTCAGCTGCAAGTGTTGGGAAGCTTTGTTAGCACCTCTTGGAGCAGTGTTCAAACTGTGGTCTGGGCTTTCCAGGAACCAGCCTTTGGAAGGAGCTTCCCCCCTTGGCCTGGGGCTGGCTCTGGCTCAGAAACACAGAATTATTGTGAGGCGGTGAAGTGGCAAAAAGCCTCAGGCAGGGTCACCTAGAGCAGGCTCCACAGTCCTCCAGGTTTCTCCCAGCAGCATGTCCAGGTGGGGTTTGAGTATCTCCAAACATGGGGAGTCCACAGCCTCTCTGGGTAGCTTGTCCCAAATGTTTAGTTGACCTCACAGTGAAAAAGTTTATTCCTCTGTCCAGGCAGAATTTGTTTTATTGCAGTTTGTGCTGTTCCTTGACCCCAGAGCTTTGGGAGGGCTGGGAAATAGGCTTGGGGCAGCTCTGGCATGACTGAAGTCCAGTCTTTGGGTGCTACAGAGAGGAACTTTGCCTCTTCCCCCCTGTCAGGTACTTTGTGCATGGATCAGATTCTCTGTGAGCCTCTTCCAGCCAGGCTGAGCAGCCCCAGCTCTGCCAGCTCCTGTTGTTTCGTCACCTTGGCTGGATTTGCTCCAGTAGCCCATGTCCCCTGTCCTGTGGGGCACAGCACTCTGGATGTGTCACCAAGGCTAAATGAAGGGGACAGGCCACCTCCTTGACCCACTGGCTTTGCCTGACACACCCCAGGGGGCTTCTGGCCCATCTTTTTCAAGAGCACAGTGCTGGTGGCCACCAGGTCCCTTGGGACCTGTCCTTGGCACTGGTGAGGGCACACCCTGAGTGCTGTGTCCAGTTCTGGCCCCTCAGTTTGGGAAGGACCTTGAGACACTTGAGCACTTCCAGAGGAGGCAGCAAGGCTGGAGAGGGGCTGGGAACACGAACCCTGTGAGGAAGCACTGAGGGAGCTGGGGGTGCTCAGCCTGGAGAAAAGGAGACTCAGGGGTGCCCTCATCACTCTGCACAGCTCCTGAAAGGTGCCT
Source organism: Hypocryptadius cinnamomeus (assembly GCA_013400635.1). Lineage (NCBI taxonomy): Eukaryota > Metazoa > Chordata > Aves > Passeriformes > Zosteropidae > Hypocryptadius > Hypocryptadius cinnamomeus. The sequence goes on from VYZP01029532.1 coordinate 12,435, forward strand.
GTGCTCAGCTGGGGCTGGGCTCTTTCTCCAGCAGCACTGACAGAACCAGAGCACACAGCCTCCAGCTGTGCCAAGGGAAATATAGGCTGGATATTAGGAAAAAGCTTTTCACAGAAAGTGTGGTTAAATACTGGAATGGCCTGCCCAGGGAGGGTGGTGCAGTCACCATCCCTGGGTGTGTTTAACAAAGCCTGGATGTGGCACTGGGTGCCAGGGCTTGGTTGAGGGGTTGGGGCTGGGTTGGACTCGATGATCTTGGAGGTCCCTTCCAACCCAGTGATTCTGTGAATTCTGTGGGGCTCTCCCTCCCCAGCCCCTTCCCAGCCAGCACGGACGGGTTTGTTCTTCCCCAAGTGCAGGGTTTGGTGTTTCCAGCTCCACGCTGCTCCTCTGCTGTTCCTCCAGGCTGCTGAAGTCCCTCTGGATGGCAGCACAGCCCTCTGCTTCAGCAGTGCCTGGTTTTTAGCATCTCCCTGCACTGGCAGAGCCTGATTCGGTGCAGCACCCAAACTTCTGACATTTCCTGCTCATTTGCATCCTCATCCTTTCCCTCCCCTGGAATAATTCAGCCTCTTCCCCTCTCCCAGGCAATCCCCAGCTGTCCCTGTGTGATTCTGATGGGAGGCTGGCTGCTGTTTGTGACAGAGGTGTTTTCCAGCCTCTCCAGTTTGTAGGGTTAATGTTATTTACTACTCTCAATTTCTTCTGTGTAGTACCTGCCTTGCTCCTCCCATCCTCACCCACTGTTTGTATTTCAGGGATGACAGTGTAATAGATTAATTCAGGGACCTCAGCAGGTATCTAGTTTGATCAGACCATCTCTTATTTTTCATTTAACTCGATGTTTTCCATTTAAAAATACAGAGGATGGTTCACTGGGCACTCCAAAAATGGCATTTTCTCGACTGAGGGTGGGGAGGCCCTGACACAGGTTGCTCAGAGAAGTTGTGGATGTCCCATCCCTGAAAGTGTCCAAAGCCAGGCTGGATGGGGCTTGGAGCAGCATGGTCTGGTGGAAGGTGTCCCTGCCCATAGAAAGGGTTGGAATGAGATGATCTTTGCAACACAAACCATTCCATGATTCTGTAAAGCTTCAGGAAGGTCCCTGGAGTTGTATTAAAGGAGCTTTCAAATGTTCTGGTGCTTATCCCAGCCGTGGGGAAGGAGGTCAGTGGGGCATTGTCCTTCCCAAAACCCACCTGAAATCCTAGCTGGTGTTGTCCCATCTTCCCTGGGTGATGCCAGCCAGCTCGTTTGGTGGGAAGGAGCTTTCCTGCAAGCTCAGAACGCCCCACCACGGTGGATGATGCTGTGATGGGACCTGTGACATCTCCACGAGCTCTGCTACAAACCCCAACTCCTTCATTTGTCACCAGAGGAGCCTCACAGGAGTTACTTCTCTCCCCACCCCTCCACAACTCACGAGACAGCCCCTGATATGCTGTAACTTCCTTTCCCTTGCATTTTCTCAGGTGGAATTAAGCCTAAAAATTCCTCAATGAACTTTTTTCCCATTGAGGAATCCTGGGAGCCGTGCTCAGCCTTGGCTGCTGAGGGTGTTTGCCTTCAGGGAGGCTGCTGAGCTGCCTGCTGGCGTTGCAGCAAGGGGGAGTTTTTTCACACCTCCCAGCACTGAGGAGCTCTCAGAGAGAGGTTTTGCTCCATGGCCTTTTCTCTTTCACAGGTTTGGGAGAGGGAAGCAGCATCTCCTTCCTGGCTGCACGCCAGGGATGGGGCTTCTCTGGCTGTCTTGAGCATCAGCTGCTCAGTGCAAGTTCAGACCTGCTGGAAAAAAAAAAATTTTCAACAGCTCTGTCTTCTCCTGGCGCCTGTCCTGACAACGTGGTTTTGTCAAAGCCACCCCTGTTTGCTAGCAGGGTTACTTTGGAGAAAGCTGAGCCTGTGAGTTTGGCTTCTTTAGGTTGGAGGTGGAGTTGGTGGAGTTCTGGTCCAGCTTTCTTTTTATTGCAGGGGATATTTGCAGCCTGAAGGCAGGAAGGGGACTCCTCTGTCATCCCACCCCCTGGCAGTGGGTGCTCTGCTGTGTTTATCCAGCTTGAGCCTTGCAGGGTGGGCAGAGATCAGAGGAAGCACTGGATGGTCCTTAGGCATGGACCTGCCTTTTGGAGGGGTGAAGAGGAGAAGAAAAAGGGTATAAAGGAGAAGAAAAAGGGTATAAAGGAGAAGAAAATCTCCTGCTGGCTTTGGCAGGAGCTAGCACTGCTGTGCCAGAGGGGTCATGAGGATGCTGGGGGCTTCCTTTTGCTTTGGGTAGTGCAGCAGTTGAAAAAATGCTTTTAGAAATCCCTCTCCAACCCTTTGACAGGCTAGAAATAAGTTTTCTGCTGTTGGCTGTGTATGGATGGCTCTGGGGATGTATTTTCTGAGCTCGTTCCCACACACATGTGAAGTTTGGCAGCTTGGTGTCTGGTTCTTTGGTGGCAAGAAGGGGAATTTCCACCCGGGCCTCTGCTCCCTCCTTCCTCATCTCTTTGCTCTCCCTTTCTCCATGCTGCTCAGTCCCAATATTTTGGGCAGGGCCATTCTGAAATATCCCTATTTTCCCCCCATTGGATCTTCTCAAGTGGACCTCTCTGGAAGTGCCTTGCCCAAAGCTGGACCTGTGTGAGATGGAGGAGGGTGGAGAGGTGTGATCTCACCTCCTGCCAGTGTGAACCTGGGATGCTCCACAGCTTTTGGTGAGGGGATAGCTTGTGTGGAGGGATTTGGGGGTTGGAAGCAAGGAAGGAAATTCTCTTTAATGTGGTGGCAAAGAGGGGAGGGTGGACAGCTGTTCCCTGAGAGAGGGGATTGCTGCACGTCTGCCCAGAGCAGCCAGGATGTGACTGCAAATGCTGATTAGAGCCCGGGCTGGCAAAGCTAAATAAAGCAGCAGGGCACTCCAGGCAATTTATTAATGGCTGATTATTCCAGGGCCCTTCAGTTGAGCCACAAAGCCTAAGGCAGGGTTAGCCCGAGGAGCTCTGCATGGCCAGGAGCTCTCAGAGTGGGGTGTTTGGGTAGGAAAGGGGAGAGCAGGCAGTGTCAGGCTGGGGGAAGCATCCCTGCAATGCTGTCCCTTTTCTCAGCAGTTTTGGGGTGATGGGGTCTCACCTGCCTCTGCTTGTGGTATCAACAACCCCCCTGAGCTTGTTTGGGTACTGCCATGCACCCACGAAGGTGGCTCTGGGTTTTGGCTGGGTGTTTTTGGGGAGTACAAAGTGCTGAGCAGCCTGTGGGGGTGGTGCAGGCACTGAGCCTCACAGGGACAGACTGAGCACCAAAATCAGCTCCTCTGGGTTGTGTGGGGCTGGATGCACATCCCTGCTGTGTCCCCATAAGTGTTCCATAAGGACTGGAGGTTCCTTTGCTGTCCTTTAATCTTCTCCCAGCCTGCCATCATGTAAAGGTCTAGTTGAAGATTGGGAATTGGACTAAATGGCCTTTAAAGGTACCTCCCAACCCAATCCACTCTCTGATGTTTTGGTTTCTAAATCCACCTTTAATTCAAGATACAACAGCGTTCTGCTGTATCAGTGGCTCTGATGCATGAGCTGCCCCACTCCCACAGCAGTGCAGTGTGGGGCCACATCTCCCTTAAAGGAGTTTAATCTTAATTTATAAGATGTATTTTAATAGAAATACAATTTTTCAAAATAATATAGCATTTTTTAGCTTCTAACTGAGAAGTTTTTAAGATGTTTGGTTTTTTGGCTTAACAAAATACAAAACTATGCTCAATAATTAAACTTTAACATTTACAAATATGCATGTTATAACCACTAAAAATATTAAAAAATATATTTAAAAAACCCCAAAAAACCCCAAAAATTCCTCATGACATCAGAGACACCATTAATGTGTCTCCCTTTGCTTGCACAGAAAGATGTCACCACAGATCACTGGGAAGCATCTGCATGCAGGGGAGGAGGGGAAGGGATGGATGCTCCCAGGGCTAATCAGCCCTGGCCTCTCACCCCTAGGGCAGCTGGAGGCCCTGATGGGTTCTGGTGGGATGTTATGGGTTTGGGAACCTTGAGTGGGACCTGCTACACTCATGGTTTTGTGGCATTTTGCTTCAGGTTTGTGTTGTGTTTTGCTCAGCAGCTGAGAACTGGCAGGCATTTTAAGTGGTGGGACCAGGGATGCTCTGGGCTGGATTGTCTTAGGCAGGTACTTGAAGAGAGGTCAGGAAAAGGGTGGGAATGCAAGGTGTGCTGCAGCTGGAGTCTTGGGAATGGGGTGCAGGGGGGAGCCTGGGTGAGAGCTGTTCTGGCACTGCTTCTTCTGTATCTCCATCACCTGCAAAAGCTTGTCTGGGGGGAGATACAGCCACCAAAATCTCCTTTCCCAGAGAATTATTCCCTTATGCCAGCAAAAGAGAGCTTTACAAGATTGTTTTCCTGTTGATTTTGAAGATGCCAAGACTGGACTCGTGGGTCCTGGTGATTAAAGCAGCAGTGTCTGTGAACGTGGGGATGTTTCATGGCAGCACACAGGTAATTCCACTTCCAACCCCACACATCCAAGCTCTCCTGCCCCAGCTGGACACCTGGAGTGGCTGCTGCAGCCCAGGGCAGGTGAGGGAGTGCAGAATTCACAGCCTGGTGTGAGATTTGCTGGCTCTCCCTTCTCTCCCAGCCCTCTGACCCCTCAGTGGATAAATCCCAGAGCTGACCCTGAGAATTCCCCCTCTGGGTTAGTGTTGGGAACATGTCCTGGTGGTTGTGAGGATGGTGCTGCCCATCTCTGTCAGGGCTGGAGAAGGCACATCCTGCTGAGGTTGTTGGAAAAAAGTGGGAGCAGGTGGCAGAGAGGAACCACATTCCCCGGTTTGGTGAGAGCTGCCTTGCTCTGAGGTGCTGCAGAGCCTCTGCAGGGCTTTGCTGGCACAAGAAATGCCATCAGGGCTGTCCTGGCCTGTGCCACAGCTGCCAACATCTGCACAGATGAGCATCAGGCAGAGGCTGGTGTGTTCCAGCCCAGGGGTTCTGTGTCCCTGCTGCTGCAGAGGTGCTGGGCTCAGCAGGACTTCTCCTTTGCATCCTCATCCTCCTTCTAATCCAGCAGGTAGTGAAACTGTTCCTGGAAAAAACCTTGCATTCCTGCATGGTTATAAACATGCTTCTGAGTCACAGCTACTCAGTCCCAATTTGAAATTTGGCCAGAGCACACTGGAGACAGTTCTCATTTGATCCTTTTTAATTTTTTTTTTTTGTTAAGTTTTATTTTTTTCGTCTCAGCATAGCCATATTTAAAAAATAAATTGGGATGCCAAAAGCCACTTTCTAAGATGAGTGCAGACTCTGTATTAGAATTATAGAATGGTCTAGGTTTGAAGGCACCTTTAACATCATTAGCTCCAACCCCTCTGCCATGGGTAGGGACACCTTCCCCTAGACCAGGTTATTCCAAGCCCCATCCAACCTGGCCTTGGACATTTCCAGGGGTGGGGCAGTCACAGCTTCTCTGGGCAACCTCTCCCCATCCTCATAGTCAAGAATTTCTTCCCAATATCCCATTTCAGCTGCCCTCTGTCAGTGTGAATCCATTCCCCCTTGTCCTGTCACTCCAGGCCCTTGCCCAAAGTCCCTCTCCAGCTCTCATGAGTCCCTTTAGGCACTGGAAGAGGCTCTGAACTCTGCCTGGAACCTTTTCCAGGCTGAACAACCCCAACTCTCAGCCTCTGCTCAGGGACTTGTTCCCTGCCTGGTGCTCCCTTCAAGCTGAGGTGCAGCTCTGGCTTTCTGAACATCCTGGGGCTTGGCAGAGGATGCTTTTAACACTATTTCCTGGGGTGGTTTTTATTTGTTTGTTTATTTTTGGTTTTGTTTGGTTGTTTGTTTGGGTTTTTTGTTTGGTTTGGTTTTGGTTTTTTGGGGATTTTTTGGTGGTATCTTCTTTTTTTGTGTGTGTGGTTTTTTCTTTGTTGTTGTTTCTTGTTTTGGTGGGGGGTTTTTGTTTGTTTTTTTTTGTTTTGGGTTTTTTTGGTGGGTTTTTTGGGTGTTTTGGTGTTTTGTTTTTGGGGTTTTTTTTTGTTTGTTTGTTGGTTTTGTTTTGGTGGGGTGTTTTCTTGGTTTTTTTGTGGGGTTTTTTTGGTGTTTGTTTTTTGGTTTTTTGTTGTAGTTGTTGGGTTTTTTTGATTTGGTGGGGTTTTGTTTGATTGGTTTTTTGGAGGTTTTTTGTGGTTTTTTGTGTTTTGTTTTTTGCTTCATTGTTGTTATTGTTGTTGGGGTTTTTTTTTGTTTTGGTGGGGTTTTTTTTGTTTGGTTTGGTTTGGGTTGGTTTTTTTTTGGTTGTTGTTTTGGTTTTGGTGGGGTGGTTTGGTTTTTTTTGGGTTTTTGGTTTTTTTTGGTTTTTTTTTCCTGGAGTCATCTCAGGCAACTAAACCAAGCATGATCTAGGAATGAGAAAGTACAAAGGAAAAAGAACACCAAAAATTATGTCACTTGGCTTATACTTCTTGTTTATAGTTATACCACAGCAGGAAGTATAATTACAAACATCAGTCTGCACTGGGTATAAAATATTCCATATTGAAAAGATGCATGTATTACATAATACTATACAGTTTCTCCAAATTCCAAAGCTCACACACATTTTTCCTGCCTTAACAACCCAAAAGTACACACAGATCTGCAGGAATACATGGTGTGCACATACACACATCTGCAAAAGCCAGCTTGGAACTGGCACAAGTAACAAAAATNTTTTTTTTTTTTTTTTGGGTGGCTGTACCCGGCAATGCACAGATAGGAGATTCCGGGATGCTCCGGTAGCTGCACAAAGGGATGCGGGAACTGCTCGGGGGGTTCGCATCCCACCCGAGCATCCCTCGGGAAGGGCCCGGCCGGGGGAGCCCAGCCCGGGAGGCTTGGGGTGGCCCGGAGAGGGGACAGCTGCCACTAGATGGCAATGCCGGAGCGGCAGCGGCCCCGCGGAGGGGGAGGCTGCGGGGATGTGACCCCGGGGCTCGGAGCCCCCGGGAGGGGACAGCCCCCGGGAGGGGACAGCCCCCGGGAGGGGACAGCCCCGTGTCCCCGGCGATGTCCGCCCGTGCTGGGGTGGTTGCGAGAGATGGGGGAAGAGCAAGGAGGGGACTTGGATGGCAGTGTTGGTGTGAGAATCACAGAACTGTGGGATGATTTAGGTTGGAAAAGGTTTTTAAACTCATCGAGTCCAGCCATTAACCCAGCACTGCCGAGGCCACCACTCTACCGTGTCCCCAAGTGCCACATGTGCACATCTTTCAAATTCTTCTAGGGTTGGTGACTCCGGCACTTCCCTGGGCTGCCTTTTCCAGGGCTAGACAACGCTTTTGGAGAAGGCACCTTCCCTAAAATCCAGCCTGAACATCCCCTGGTGTGAGTGGAAGCTGTTTCCTCTTGTCCTGTCACTTGTTGCCCAACAGAAGAGACTAAGCATCACCTTGCTGCAGCCTCCTTTCAGGAGCAATAAGGTCTCCCCTGGGCCTCCTTTTCTGCAGGCTGAGCCCCCCCTCAGCTCCCTCAGCTACTCCTCCTCAGAGCTTGCTGGGGACCAGAGGGGTGTTAGCCTGTCTCTGTAAAACCGAGCTCATCCCGAGCGCCTTCCTGTCCTGGCACCTGCTGTTCCCTGTCTTCTCGCATTTCCTCCCCTGACAAAAACCCAAACAGCCCCACAGAGCTGGCTCTGAATCCCTGTGCCATGTTGAATCATGTGGGCATCAGCCACACTTCTCCCTGACTCACAAATCCCAGCGTGCTGGGTGAGGGTCAAGATGAGGATGGCAATAAACATCCTGGGAAACAGAGCCTGCATCTCTTGGCATAGCCAGAGACTTTTTAAAATTTCCTTTTGGCTCTCAATCTTCTCTTAAGGAGCTGCTTTCTCATAAATATCCCATCCTTTAGCACTGTCTGAGCAGGGGAGAGGCTCCCAGCGGGGTCATCCTGAGCTCTGCTCTGCAGCAGTGAGTGTAGAGCAGAGGTGAGAGCCAGCTGTGGGTTCAGGGGACAGCCCTGTGCCCCAGCAGAAGTGTCCAGGGAAGGGCTGCATCCCTGCTTCCAGGGAACGGAGGAAGAAGGCTGCCTTCCTCCCCCTCAGCCCTTGCTCTGAGCCAGGCGGTGGATGCAGGGGCAGTGCTGGGTGCAGCCCTCCCCATCCTCCTCGGGCCCTGGGTACCACACAGAGCCTGGATTTCGGCTGGGTGAAGCCTTGCTGTGCAGGAGGGATGGGAGAGGGCTGGGGGCAGCAGGAGCAGGAGCTCTGCACGGCTGAGGATCTGCTCCTGGCAATCGGCCCAGCCTCGGGCTTAATTAACAGTGCCTTGAGGGGCTCAAAGGTGGCAAGAGCAGCATTGGTGGTGGGGAGGAGGAGGAGGAGAAGGAGGTGGGGTGAGCCCCAAATAATAATTGATTCATTTAGGGCAATGTCTTGCCTGGACTGGATCGAAGGGACTGTAATTAGCTGGTAGTTGCTGTGGCCACCTCCTTGCCTGATGTTAGTAGAATGAAAAGCCAGGGTCACTCTGGCTGGCTGGTGACCTGGGAAGTGTTTTGGGAGGGATCTGAGTACCTTTGCTCCTCTCTGTGCTGCAAGGTGGTAGTGAGGTAACCAGGGCCTTGTTGAAAACCCCCTAGATAACCCACTTTGGTTATAAAGATCATTGGAAGGAGAGACTTAAGAAGCGTTGGGTGTCATGGGGAGCTGGTGGGCTCTTGGTGCCTGGCTGAGGTTGGGGCAGTGATCCCACAACCCTGTCTGCAAACACTCCTGTTATCTTGCTGAGGAGGATCTGGTCCTTCCTCTTTCTCACCCAGCCAGCCCAAGGGCTCCTGGCAGTGCACCCAGGAGAGCCTGGGCCAAAAAACAAACCCTGTGGCCCTTCAGCCACTCTAGTGCCTGCAGAGTGGAGAAGTGCCTGGTCAGCTGTTGCCAGGCTGCACAGAGGGAGAAGCCCCGGCCCAAATAAGTTAATGATTTATGTGATTAGGATCTTGATTTATTTATTTATTGATTTATTTATTTATTAGAATTTAAATGCCTCAACCAGTTGTGACTGCCCCACAGCAGGTGTGAGGGACAGGGCAGCAGGCACTGTGCTTGCAGAGCAGGTTGTTGGCGGGGTGGACGAGGGAACAGCATGACAGGGACAGGGGATGTCTTGTGCTGCTGGCTGGAGCCATGGCTGTGGGAAATGCAGGTAGAGAGTGTCACAGGCCCTGGGGAGCTCTGTGGCCTCAGGGCTCAGAGGGAGGGGTGGGGAGCGCTGAGTGAACAGCTCGCAGGGTGTATTGTGTGCTGTGCCCTGCTGTGCCAAGAGGACTTGGGGACATCCCTGGGGGTCTGAGGGTACCCTGTGTGTTCCAGGAGGGCAGGGTGGGTTCCCCAAAGGTGGGTGGGTGAGCAGGCAGCCCCCACACCGGGGCACAGCCCAGCAGAGCCCCAGGGGACCCTGGGTGACCTTGGCACATGCGTGTCTGCAGCACCAGCAGTGTCCCCACTCCCCTGCCCTTAGTGGGGTGCCTGGAGGGGGGGAGCGGGGTCACCCCCCACCGCCACGGAAGCTCCTGCAGGGGCACATCCAGCCCGGGTTGTTTACACCTCTTGGATGAGCCGCTTTTTCCAGACAACATCGTGTGTCAAAAGGAGGAAAATACCGAGGTGCGGAGGCTCATCTGTATGCGAGTGAGCAGGAGGGCACTCCCCGGGCACCCGCTGGCATCGGGCGGCTCCGGCAGCCCCGAAGTGTCCCAGGGATGGGGGGAGGATGATGCGTGTGGCCAGAGATGCTCGGTGCGGGCTGAGGTGGGCTGGGCGAGATGCAGAGAGGGGAGCCCCCCCCTTGCTCCCCAATTTAGCCGCTCACCTAGGAGCACCCGTGTGCTGGAAAGCCCTCTGCAGCCAGGGCGGGAGGGGAGTGTGTGCTCGCTTCTGGCAGGGTGGGGGCTCCCCCATTGCCTTTGTTCCCTTCAGACCCACCCCTCGCCTCTGATTTTCCTTTGCGGCAGCTCCCGTGCTTGCCAAAAGAACGCGCTGGATGGAGCGAGGGAGCGAGCCGGGCGTGTTGCGCGTGTGTGCGCGCTGGTGTGCGCCTGTGTTGCCACTGACTTCATTAAAGCGAGCTGTCCCCGAGCTGCAGAGGCGCGGCAGCCTTTAATTTTGTGGCCCGGCTCCTGCGGGAAGCCGACGCCGCCGCAGGAAGCGTGCTCCTGCCCTGGCAGCGCAGGGCTGGGCATCCCTGCCCACCGCAGGTGCCCGCCCGGGGGCTCAGCCCTCCAACCCTGCCCGCTGCCCCTGCGAGCCGGCAGATGGGCGGCCAGGCTCCCGCAGGATGCTGAAGATGGAGTCGGGAGGAAGGAGTTGGACACTTGGCTCCAACTAGGCTGGACCACGCTGCAACCTGTTCCCCCGGCCGCGGCTGCTGCGCTGGGTGCTGTTCCCAATCGTGGCTTCCTTTGCCGCGGGGTGGCCGCAAGGACTCGGCTCCCTGCCCTTCCCGAGCTCTCTGCTCGCCTTGCGGCGGGGCTGGGGGGCTCAAAGGGGCTGGTTTGGGCTGGCAGGCAGAGCGGTGGGGAGGATGGGGCTGGCTTTAACCCCTTGCTTCGTGGAGGAAGGCGCTTAGGGACTGAGCGGCTGCGGCCTCCGCTGGGCACGGACGAGGAGGAGGAGGAGGAGGAGGGCTCGCTGCCCGCCCCGCTGCCC
>VYZP01029532.1:23393-39683 GCA_013400635.1 Hypocryptadius cinnamomeus
TGCTGCTTTGGCTCACCTGTGTGTTTTCTTCCAGGATGGCTCGCTTTGGGGAGGCAGTGGCCGGCAGGCTGGGCTCCGGAGATGGGGGCTCCGACCAGAACCGGAGCCGGCAAGGAGCTCCTGCCCCTGCGGGAGGGAGCCCGGGAGCCTTCAAGCAAACCAAAGCGCAGAGAGCCCGGACTATGGCTCTGTACAACCCCATCCCCGTCCGGCAGAACTGCTTCACCGTCAACAGATCGCTCTTCCTCTTTGGGGAAGAGAACATAGTCAGGAAATACGCCAAGAAGCTCATCGACTGGCCATATCCTTTCTGCAGCCCCCGGGAGCCCCCAGCCGAGCTGTCCGGATTTGCCTCGGTGGCTGCCCAGGACACGTGCGTGTGGCACTATCGGGCAGGTAAGGTGTGCCGAGAGGGGTGCCCCGGCCCCTGGGGATGCTCTCCTCGCCCTGTTGCTGCTCCCCCTCCTGTCCTCGGCTCCTTGCCTGCTCCTGACAGGAGCTGAGCCCTTTCTCCCCCTCCCTGGGAGTCCCCCAGCCCCTCCTGAGGCTTGGATTTATTAGCTCCCCGTGCTAATAGGGACGGGTGCTCTGATCCCTGCATGCTTTGGGATGTTCTGTGTGTGTGCCTGGGGAGGTGGGAGGTAGTGGCCTTTTCTCTGTGCCTCGATGTCTTGTGGAGTTTTGTCACCCCACCCCACCCTGAGCCACCTGGGAGCCCCATGGATCTCCAGTCCCTGCTGGGTGGTGGCTCCGTCCCTCCTGTGTGTGCCCTCTTTGCTGCAGATCGTGCCTGGCAGGGGGACAGCCGTCCTCGCCCTGCAGCCCCCGGCCCCCCATGGTGGCTCTGGGAACTGGCTGCCCCCTCCCTGCGGCAGAGGGAAGGATGTTGGAAGCCTCTGGCTGTGCCCCATGGCCTTTTGTGGAGAGGCTGGCACGGGGAGCCACGATTTTATCCCAGGGACCCCTCTCCTAGCACAGGGTGGAGGGTGCAGATCTCTCCCACTCCTTCCCCTGTTCCTCCATCCTTTCATACCTCCCCACGCACCTCTCCCTCCTCCCACCCTCCCTGTGGGTGCCCCTGGGCGCCTTGGCTGCTGCCCAGCACCACAGCCCTCAGCCCCACACCAACCTGGGCTCGCTGCCTGCTGCCCCCCGAGACACCTCCAGGGCTTTGCCCTCATGGAGGATCTGAGCCTGAAAACTTCAGCGTGGCCACGCCGTGGCTGTAGGAGCCTCCCTGTGCCGTGTTCTGCAGCAGTGACTCCATGCAGCTCCTGCTGCTGCCGCTTTCTCTCCCTGCAACTTGTTGGTGGAGTTCCTGGCTCCTCTGGTGGGCACGGGAGAGCTTTCCCTGGTGCCAGGCAGCAATGCCTTGGTTTGGTGCAACAGGTACCTCGGGAGAAAGCCTCTGGTGAGGCCCAGGGGTGCAGGACAGGTCACCCACCCTGGAGATCATGGCAGGGGAATTGTCCCTTTGCAGCTCCGACACGTCAGGTCAAGCCTCTGCCAAGCAGGAACCGGTCCTGCCTGGGGAGCTGTGACATCTCCAGGCTTGAAGGGGTGACCTGGGCATGAAGGGCCGGCTTGGAGGGGTTGAATTCCCCTTGGCATCTCCGAATCTGCCCCTCCTGGCAGCGCCCACAGGGTGGGTGACTGCAGGAGCGCTGGTGTGGTGGCGAGCTCGGGGCTGTGGCGGCTCAGCGCAGAGCCCTGCAGGGCAGCGGCCAGGCCGGCTGCCTGCTTTTCCAGAATATGCCAAATTATTCATGTGCTTTTCCAGCATGGTGTGGGAGGGCTCTCGCCCCTCCAGCTTTTGTTGGGAGCCAGAAGGAGCTGGGGTGCTGGCATCGGCCCGGCACTCCCGGCGTGGGCTGGGGTCCCGTGCCGGCGTGATGTCTCATCTCCAGGCAGCCGCTGTCTCCTAGAGACTGGAGCTCCACCACCACCACATGAGCAGAACTCCCCAGCATTATTCTCCCCTGGAATTTGCAATGCATGAAGGAGATGGGCTCATTTTGTGGGTTTTTTTTCCAGAAGTAAGTGACATATTCCCATGTGAGTGCTGGGAACAGGCGTGCTCCAGGCGCGGGAGCTCAGTGTTCCTGCCTATCCCCCGCCCCGCTGCCATCTCTTTCCCAGAAAAATGCATCCACCCTGGATGTTTCTCTGCACCACTGAAGTTTTGAGGGCTTGGGAATGGGCAAGGCCTTTTGGCGGTGAGTTTGGTTAGGCTGGCCAGGCCAGTTGTTCCCATTGTTGTAGCTGTAGCCTGGCACAGGCAACTGGTGCCTTTTGGTAGGGCCAGGAAAACCATGTGAGCACCTCAGCTGCCTGGCCTGGAGCCCATGGCATTGCTCCTGGGCAAGGGAATTTTGGGGAGGAGAACGTTGGATCTTGGCCATGGTCAGTAGGAGCTGCTGGCTCTGGGAGGGTGATGGGCCAGTCCTGGTGCTGTGGGTCAGGGTGGGCACAGCACCAAGGAAAGCCAACGGGGCTGGAGAGGAGCTCAGGGCAGAGTGGAGGCTCTTCTTCATCCAGCTCTGGTTGACTAGGTAATAGGGCTAAAAATATCTGGTGATTCAGGCCTGGATATCTGCTGGGTAACTGTGTAATTATAACCAGCAGCCTCTGCAGTTTGGCTTCCCAGTGTAAATAGGGATGATGCATGGAGGAGAAGGAGGAGAAATACGAGCAACTGGGATTGGGATGCAGCTCCATGGGAGGCAAGCCTTTGCCGAGTTCCTTGCTGGAAAGCTCACTGGAAACCTCTACTGGAGCTGCTCTTTTAAAACTAGTCCTGCCCAAACCACGGGGCAGCTGCTGTTTTGGCTGTAGGGAACATCTCCTTCGCTTCTCCTTGGGAAACGCAGCCTTGTCCTCTTGCCTGCTCTCCTCCTGCTGATGGCCAGGCTTTTCACCCTGATTTCATTTGTTTGGCTGCCTGGAAGGCTCCAATTCAGTTAGTATATGAGATGGGCTGCAGCTCATCTATATCTGCTCCGTTCCTCATCCGCTTAATCACATTTGACCTGGATAAGATCCCTCTCCCGCCCCAGGAAGGCCAGATGACATTGTGTGGCTCTGGCTGTGTCCCCAAGAACAGCATCTGGCTGCAGGCTGTCCACTGCACCTACCCCCAGTCTGGCAGGGGAAGAGGATGTCCATGTTCCCTGTGCTGAGAGATTTCACCTATCTCGTCCCCTTTGGGGGCTGAATCTGGTGTTGGCCTGGAGCAGCTGGAGTTCCTCAGAGCCCCATCCCAACAGTCAGGGGGATTTTGCTCCATGGGAAGCACAACCATTAGTGGCTGAGCTGTTTTGCTCATCATGACTCCCCCTGTGACCTGGTGCTGCGTGGGCAGTGCCCCTTGGGGACCCTGGTGATGTCACACCTCACCTGGCCAAGCACCTCCTGCAGCTTGGCTTTTCCCCAGCCAAAATTCCAGCAGGTCTCGCCCTCTCAAGGGAAGAGCCTGCACCATGTCGTGCCATCCTTGGGCAGCTCCATCCTTGCCCTCCCCAAGAGCATCTTCCCCTCCCCCTGCTTCCAGTCTGTTTTCTGTGCCCTCCATTCATCAGATTTTAGAAGGTTTTTTTTTGGGAGGGGCGAGTAGGTGTAATGGCAGGTCCATCTTTTTGACAGCCAGGGAGAGCGAGGCTGCCTGTCAGATGGTGAATTTAAACAGAGGCAGCTGTTGTCATGGTGATGCCAAGTTGCATCCTGTTGCTGTGGCAACCAAAGTTAAAAAACTGATGTTAAGGCAGGAAAATCACATGATGTGGTCCTTTTTTGTTAAAAAAAAAAAAAAAAGGAGGAGGAGAGGAGAGAGATTTGATTTCCAGGGTGAGGTGGGGGAGAAGGAGACGCTTCTCCATGGAGCTGTTTGCACGTGGCAGGCAGGCATCCCACATCCTGCATCCTGCATCCCTACGGGAGCAGCAGCAGTGTGGGCAGCTCTGCCCCGTTGGACTCCTGGCTGTCACTGCCTTCGGTTTAACCCTTGATGGAAACCACACCACTGCCTTTTGGAGCCATAAAAACTGTGACTGCAGAGAGGGAGGGTGGTCTCCTGTGTCTGTGCAGTGGGATTGAGGCAGGCTGGGTGCTCCAGGACACGAGCACAACCCGTGTTCACTCTCCTGAGCCTCTGTGTAGCAGGCACACAGCTGCTGGCTTGTGTTCCAAGTGGGAGGATTTGGGGTCTGGATGTTGCTTTCTTTCACTCCCCCCCAGCATGGATGGGCTGAGAGCACTGTGTGGTAGGACACAGGGATAGAGAGAGCCAGGAGAGGCCACAACTCTCTGGATAGTCTTGTCAGTGGAGGGAAATCCCTTGTGTCCTCAGGGACAAGCCAAGGAGGTACTGTGGGGATGGGGAATCCCAGAGTTGAATTAGGGCCACTTACAGACTTTGCTTTACTTGGCACTTTTGTTTTCTTCTCGGAAACCAAAGACCTCACTTGCCCAGAGAGGTTGTGGACTCCCTGGAATTGTTCAAGGTCCGATGGGATGGGGCTCTGAGCAATCTGGTCTAGTGGAAGGTGTCCCTGCCCATTGCAGGGGGTTGGAACCAGATGACTTTAATGCCCCTTCCAGCCCAAACCATTCTGTGATTTTGTGAAAACAGCTTTGGAGAGAAGGTGCTCTCTTTCCTGCTGGGGTGTGGAGCTGAGAGGAGGAGGGCTGGGGCATCCTAAGGGTGAATGCTGAAGGTGTGGATCTTTGGTCCTGTCTTGCCATATCTGTGTGGGACAGGCAGCAGTGCTGGGATTGGGACCAGCAAGGTGAAGTCCACAGGTATAGGAACTGAGGCTTTTTCTCACTGACATCTTGGAGCAGGGCAAGCCCCTCGGAGCAGCAGGTCCCCAGGGAGGTGTTGGGGAGAGGTGGGAAATAGAGACGTGAATTTCTAGATGTTGGAAAACCTGGATGATGCAGGCGTGGACAGGGCTTAAGTTGCTCCTACTCGTTTGTTGGCACTGGAAGGGAGGATTCCCCAAGGCCTCACTCCTCTGACTCCTCTGCTCCTTTCCGACCTACCTGCCTAGGAGTGGAGAGAAGGGACTGGGAAGGGGTGGGATGGAGGGGACCTCTCCATAGCTCCTGTCCTTGCCTGCATATGGGGAGGAATTTGTCTTGTACCCAGCCTCCTGTGGAGATTTGTCAATGTCCCGTCAGCACCATAAACCCACAAACCCAGCACCACAAACCCCTCCAGGGGCTGGAGCTGGGCTCACTCCCTGCCTTAGCCAGGTGGGTGTTTGGGCTGGTTTGGGCTTCTGGCTGGTGAGGAAGGTGAAGAGGAAGGTCACAGCTGGAAGATCTTCCTGACAGACACGCCAAGGAGCTCCAGCTCCAGGCATGGGGTTAGCCCTCCTCCAGGTGGTCTGGGGGGTGCCCCCATGGCCTGGGGTCACTGTCCCCACCTCAAAGGCGTCCTGAGGGAAGTGTGGAGCTGCAGGTGTGGCTGCACAGGGATCAGCCCAGTTGCTAAGGAAACAAGTCAATGGTGCAGGGGAGAGAGCATTGGGTAAAGGAGATAAATCAATAAGAAAACCTATTTTTATCGGCTCCCTAATGATCCTCCAGGAGAAGCCAGACGGAAGAGGAGGAGGAGAAGGCTGGATGGAGATGGGCTGTCATTACTTGGCCTGGAGGGAGGCGAGGGCAACTCTATATTTTCGGTGGCTGAGAGGTTTTGTAATTATTCATCTGATGTGGGAGAAAACAAAGCACTGATAGAGGGTTGTCCAGTGGCCCCGACTGGGAGGATGCTTGCTTGGCAGAACTAAAGAGTGGGGGTAAAATATCCCTCAGTTCAGCCAGATGTTCCTGCTGTCCCTTGGGAGGTTCTTTTCCTCTTGGAACTCAAAACCTGGCACAGCTGGAGCTATGAGGGTTGGTTTCCATGGGGTTGATGTCTCACACAGCTCTGGATGTGATAACCCAGGCTCATCTCCTGGAGAAACTGGGCCAGTGGAGTTTGGGGGATCACTTTTGGCAGTGACCCCGTGCTTAGGTCAGTGCTTTGGGGAGCAATTGCCCTTTTAGGCTTGGCCAGTTGGACGGGGCTCTGAGCACCCTGGCCTAGTGCAGCATCTCTGTCCATGACAGGTTGGAATGAGATGGTCTTTAAGGTCCTTCCAACTCGTTCCTTGCCTTGGTGATATCTGTTCATCCACTTGCTGGAGGCGCAGCAGGAGCGTGGTCCTGTGCAGGGGTGTGACAGATGTGCATTGTCCTCGTGCTTTCAACCAGATGTTGTGGCCAGGTGGCCCTGAGTCCCCCAGGCCCTTCTGAGCAGGGCTCCCACGCTGCTGCAGTTGGGTTTTTCCCACCTTGGTGTCTCTCCCACGGGAACAGGGTGCAGTGCGGGATGCTGGGCCACGCCAGGGCAGACAGACGGACGCTCCGCGCCGTTCCTCACTTCTCATCTAGGCAAATGTGCCTGGTGCCTGGGGAGCTGCTGCCCCGCCCCACTAACACGCTGTTTGTCTCTTAAGCCGGTGCTAATTGCTCACCGACTTTCAGGAAAATGATACAAAAAGATCCCAAATAGGCTGGTGGCGCAGGGCCAAGCGCCGCGGTCAGCTGGAGCGGGCAGCCAGAGGTGGGATGCAGGGAGAGGACTTTGCTGGAGCCATGCAGGGAAATACTCACTTGTGTTGAGCCTCAGAGGAAAACTTTTTGGAGTCTGACCCCACTCCCCAAGCACAGGGAGCTGCTCCTGCTCTGTGCCTGGCTGGCAGTGAGGTCTGCAGCCTCTCTCTTTGGGTTTGCCTCTAACGTAGCAACCATTAATTTCACTGAGTGGCTTTTTAAATGCCTTGGATGTATCTTTCCTGGCTCTTCTTCCTGCCTGGGTTAAATACATCCCAGCTCCCACAGGCTCTCCCTGGCTGCCTCTCCTGGCCATCTCTTTGGGGACCTGTTTCTGTGCCCATCCCTGCTTCTACCTTGCCAGTGTGCCCAGCGTCACTGGGCTGGGGTCACATGCTTTCCCTTTTCCCATGCTCATGGCTGGCACTGAGGTGTCTTCTCTTGCCTGGGGGCTCAGGGCCACTGGTTGAAAGCATTTCACTGTAGTTAGTGGCCAAAAGATGAAGTTGGAAAAGAAAATCTCCCCTTTTCCCAGAGCTGATGGGATGGGTGTTGGACACCTCCTTGCCTGAAACATGTCAGCCTGAGGGTGTTGTGTATGGAGAAGCCTGGTGTGGTGGGGAAGGGCTTAGCCAGCTTGGGATGGTGGGAGTGTGGATGATTCCTTCATGGGCAAGTCCATCCCAGGTGGGATCACTTCCCCTTTCCACAAGGGAAGGTGGCAGTCCTCTCCCTGGGTGGCTGCCGGTGCCAGTGGTGACAGTAATAGAGCTGTTTTGGCAAGGAGGGAGCAGAATCAGGGGTGTGCTGCCTGCTGCTGTATTGCTCCATGTTCAGTTATTGAGGACAACTGGGCTTTTATTGTGAAGAATTGGGAAAGATGGATGGGAAGTTGGAAAGATATGGCCATCCTGTCATTTGGAAGTGCTTTGTTTTCAAAGCTCGGCCCTGGGCCAGGCAGGAGAGAGCTCTGTGTCCCTGCCTCGATCCCATGAATCAAAAGGCAGGAGGAAGATGAGTTTGGGGTGCTTTCCTGGGCATCAACTGCCCTTTCCTTCCTCAGCTCCTCAGACACTAGCACCTGCTGCCACTTCTCCTGGCTCAGGATGGCTCCTGGAGAAGGGTTGTGTGAGACCTAGATGTGGATGTAGGATTTAGGATTGCTTATAAGAGTCCAACCAGAACCTTGACAAAGTGCTGCTGCCCCTTGGGGTCTTGCTGGGGCGTGGCTGAGCCGGGATATCTCCACAGGGAGTTTCCACCCTGCCTGAGCTGAAGCTCAGACCCAGGTGCCATCAGTGCTTGGAGCTGTGAATGCTCAGCCAAGTGCTCTGCAGCTCCCAGTGCCACCTGGGCTCATCCTACTGCCCACAGGGTGCTTGGCAAGGGCACAAGCTGGACTGATCCAGGTCAGATCCCCAGGACTTGCAAGGGATGCTCCATCCTCCTCAGGCTGTGCAGGTGCTTCATCCCATGGGGACGTTTTAGGACAAGGGCTGCCCATACCTTGTGACACCTCCCATTTGTGAGCCCCATCTACTGCTGATGGGTGGTGGAAAAGAGAAGGAAAACAGGGACATGCCAGCCCTGGCCAGCAGTGTGCCATGCCAGGGAGAGCCTCCCTGATCCTGCCAAGGACCATGCCAAACCTTCTTCCAGGCAAAGCCCAGCCTTGTTGTCCTGCTTTAAACCTTGCGTCCACCTTCTGGGCTCCTTGCACAAGTAGCATCTCTCCAATGGGAGTTTGCATCCCAACAAAGATGTCCTGTGAGCTTGGGGAGCAGGTGATGAGGCCCAGCAGGCCTGCAGGGAGGAAGGTCTTGGAGGGCTCTCACCCCTCTCATTTCCAAACAACACCGAGGTGGGCTTCGCCCTCCTGCCTGGGGGCAGTGTGTGTGGATGTTCCTGTGGGGAAAGCAGCAGCAGCGGCCGAGCAGGTGAGACCAAGGGTGGCTGGAGGGTTGGGGGTGTCACCCAGTTCTTCTCTGCTCCTTAACTCCCCTCCACTCCCTTTGAGTACATGATCCTGGCGACCATCATTGCCAACTGCATCGTGCTGGCCCTGGAGCAGCACCTCCCTGAGGACGACAAGACGCCCATGTCACGGAGATTAGTGAGTACCCCATGTCCATCCCTCTCTGCTGGGCTGGGGGCTGAGCCAAGGGCAGCCACCCAATCCTACCAGGCAATTTCTTCTGATTTTGGGGTGGCTGGACAGGAGGTTTCCTCTGGGGCTAGTTCCTCCAGCCTTCCTGGGGCTGCTGTAACATATTCCTTCTCCATGGAGAGGGTTCAGGAAGGTTTAAGCCCCTTAAAAAGGGGTAGGGAAGTTCTGGGCAACCTGAGTGTGTCATAGCCACCCTTTGTTTATTTCTGAGGTTGCTGCTGGCTGAGAAAGGGCTGGGAAAGCTCCCAGAGGAGATGATGGGTCTGGGGGAGGTGGGATGGGACACGAGTTGGGTCAGTGTGAAATTCCTGATGCTGTGTTTACTCAGTCTCCCCCTCTCACTGGGTCACCGATTTCACTCTGGCAGGAGAAGACAGAGCCCTACTTCATTGGGATTTTCTGCTTCGAGGCTGGGATTAAGATCGTGGCCCTGGGGTTCGTTTTCCACAAGGGCTCGTACCTGCGCAATGGCTGGAACGTCATGGACTTCATCGTGGTCCTCAGCGGGTGAGTGGGTGCCGTGGGGCCACTGGTGGGCTGGGTTGTCCTTGGGGGCTCATCCTGGCGAGGGCACAAGCTCCAGGACATGGGGAGAGCCCCTGATTTGCTGTTGTCAGTGGTGTTGTCCTGATGAGGGAGGGGAGGGTGGTTGCCTGTGCTGGAGGTGCTGTGTTGGCTTTGCTGTGGGTGCTGATGGTGGGACAAGGTTCCCTGTAGGGGCAGTAGGGCTGGCTCTGAGGCCACCATGTCTAGCTTGCCTCACTTGGTGGTGGCCTGTCACCCACCTGAATACAAGGCAAAGTGAGGACAAGGTGGTGGCATGACCTGATAAGCAACTGGATGTGATCTGGGAGAGATTCTGGTCAAACCCTACATGGGAAGGGGGAAAATATCTTCTCCTCTTGCCTTCCCAAGCACTTTCCAGGCTTGCAGTGGTGTTGAAGGCTTGGGAATGAGGTCTGGGTAGGGTCACGTTCCCAGGTGATGCTGCTCATTATCCCAGCATGCAGCAGGGGTGCTGGGGGTGGTAGCACACAGAGCTTCACGTGTGCTGCTCGTGTCACTGGTGGTGTCACCTGCCAGGGACATGGCCCAGATTTGAGTCCTGCTTGCCGTGTGCTGGGCTGTCCTGGTGACACAGAATCAGGCAGGGGCATTTGGGCTTGTGTTAGCCAACACTGGAAGTCAGCTCGAGCAGAAGCCCAGCCATGGCGACCCCCTGAGCCCCTCTCTGTGTGGAGGGCAGGTGGTGCCTGGACTGTGGGTGTTTCTTTTTGCCTGCTGATGGAAATGTCACGCTCAGAGGAGCTGGTTTGATGTGTACACACAGATGGAGCCTGGGGGTCTGAGTGCTCCATGAGCTTTGCTGCGCACAGAGCAGCTGCAGGGCTGGCTGGGAAACTGAGGCATGGCGACCAGGCAGGATGCCTGGGGTCTCTACAGAGCTTCCTGCTGCACAGTCCTGACTCTTGGCTTGCAGGCTGGTGGCATCATGTGGGATGTGACACCTGGTTGGGTGTTTGGAGGAGGAAGGGGAATGCAGAGGCTGCTTCTACTGGGGTGTGGTGGTGGGTGCTGCTTGCCCATGGTGGGGGAGTGCAGGTTGGGACTGTGCACCAGAGGAGGCTCGAGGAGGACATGGCTGGGGACATTTTGACTCCCTTGGTCCAGTGGAGACCTGGATGGCCTTGCTGGGGAGTGAGACCACGTCACCTGGGAATGGAGGGTGTGCTGGTGGTGGGTGATGCTTCTGACGGGCAGCAAACAGGCGGCCTGTGGGAGGTGCAGCCCTCGCATGGGAGACTGCTGCTCTCCCACATCTGCAGAGTGACTCATGGGGAGGGTTATGTGGCTCCTGGGCTGGGCAAAGGTGCTCACATCCCTGGGGACAGGTGCTCACACCTCTGGGGACAGTATGGGACACACATTGGTAGCAACAAGAGGGGCTCTTCGCCTCGCTGGGCTGAGTGTGCAGGAAGCAGCTGGGGGGCTGGGAAATTCCCGTCACCTGCATCCTGACCTGGGCATCCTTTGGGACGTGGGCCAAGGGGCAGCACTGGGCTGGGAGGAGGGGTTCACCAGGGCCCTCTTCCTGCCCTCCCCACGGCTCTGGGCTCGCTGCTGTACCCGAGCTGGTGCTGAGTCAGCGCTCAGCAATTACTCACTGGCAGAAGCCTCGCCAGCTCCTCCCGGTGCCGCGCTGAGCCGGGCCCTGTGCCAGGGAATCAGTTGTCCATGAAGGGCTGTGAGCACCGTGCTGCCCACCCTGACAGGATGTACCCATGTCCCCCCCAGGACTGCCAGTTACAAGGTGCAGCTCTCCACCGTCTGCTTCCTCACCATTATACCCCCAATGGGGTCCTGGCGTTTGCTCCAGCAGAGTGGAACCCTGCCCAAGGAATGCCCCTTTACCTTCTGGCTTTGCCCCAGCACTGCCTGCCTCACCGACATGTTGGGGTAAATTCTATATTATGGTGGGTGGAGGAGGCAACCCATGGATTTTCACCCAGGGCTGGCTTTGGGGTCACTGGGATCAGCTGCACCAGGCCACGGGCTCCTTCTCACTGTTCATCTCTTGCCTTTGCCCTGCGGTGCTGCCAAAGCTGCTGTTTCTTGGTGCCACGGCGCCTCCCTGCAGGAAACTCTCGCCTGTTTAATCTGCTGAATTATTGGCAAATTCCTGCAGCAAATAATCCTTGGCTGGCAAATGACTTGCAAACAGCTTGTGGGAGAAGGTTTGCACTTGGCGGCTCGTTCTGTGTCGGTTGCGTAAGGCAGGCGGTGGAGCTTTGGGATCACCTCTGCGGGCTCAAACTTTCTGCTTGGCGAATGTAAGAGTGTCTGGATGGAGATTTGGGAGATTTGGTGGCCATGGGGATCTCGTTGTGGCTTACTGAAAGGTTGTGGTGGAGAGGATGCTGCGATCGGAAGTGCATGGTGGTGCTTGCCTCAGGGTGTGCTTCATGGGTTTGGATGCTGGTGCATCCCATGATGGCCCAGAGAAAACATCCATGTGAGCAGGACCCATCCCAGGATCTGACCCAGAGGGAGCCAGTGTCACACTCACTGGTCCTCATCCCTCCAGTTGTGACACAGGGTGTTACTGCTCCTTTCTGGACTTATTTTTTGCTGTGTATCTGATGGGAGAGATCCTTAGCACAGGTGAAATCACTTTTTGCCATGTGTCTGATGGGAGAGGTCCTTAGTGCAGGTGGCATCATGGTCACAGACACCATGCTGGGATTTCTGTCAGCAGTGGGATTTTCTTCACCCTCTCCCAGCTGTAAATAAGCCTAATGAGGGATTTCTCCCATGAGTGGCCTCCTGGGACCTTGTGCAGGAGTGGATGGCACTGACTAGAGTTCAACTGGTGTTTGCTTCTTCTGTAAATAATTTTTTTTTTTTTTTTCATCTCAGTGGAAATCAACACCCACCTAAAACTCCCTGATGCTAAAGCTTCCACTGGGGAACTAATAGTCACATTTGTAAACCTGCTCTCTTTGTAACCTGTGGTTTCCAAATCATCATTGCTGCCTGAAAAAAACAGCCTGTTCTCCCCCAGCTAAAAATAATTTTATATAAAAGTGTGCATAAAATACCTTTACTCGTTCTGAGGCAGAACCAGCAAGGGGAACATCAGCATTTCCCCTGGGGTTTGGGGATGCTCACCTTATCTCTGTGAGAGCCAGAGCCAGCTGGGTGCTGAGGCTGGATTTGGGACCTGCTTGATGCAGTGTGACCTGGACCAAAAGGGAAAATGGCTCAGAAATGGTCAGAAAGGGCAGGGGAAGGTTGGTGACCTCTTAATTGATGCTTCTGAGAAAGTGAGGCTGAAAGAGCTTCAGCCACCAGCAACTGGAGCAGGAGCTCCCTGGATGCCATTAGGAATAGAGCACAAGGATCCTACAGCTGCCTGCTTTGTCCTACACCCTACTAGATGGAACAGGAAGGGTTAAATTCCCTTTGCAAATATCCAGGTGGGTGTGTGCTTCACACACTCCGATGCCTGAGCATTATCAAAGCACCATTGGCTTTTTTTTTATAGCAGTAATACAATAACACGTGAGAGGTGAAGGGGTGGGGGAACACTGCTCACAATGGGGAAAAAATCCAAATGGGAATCAAAAGGCCCTTGTGAAGTTGTTCTGCTCAGGAGCTGGGGAAGCAGCCACTGTGAAAGCTGGATAAAAACACCAGGGTCACTAAAAGGAAGCGTTGCTGTCAGGGTTTTTGGGAGGGATTAATAACCCTCTACACCTGGGTGCCTTTTGTGGAGCCCTTGGGCACAGTGGTTTTCATTAAAGGGTTTTGTGGGGTGGAGTGTGGCCAAGGGAAAGCGGGAGTGAAGGATTGCTGGTGCTGCCTGCCGTGCCCTTAGCAAAGCCAGAGCAGGAAAGCCTGGCTCTCCAAGTCCTGTCCCAAAATCCAAGCAGCAGCTGAGCCTGCTCTCTCTCTCTGGCCTCCCCGGGAAATCCTGTGCACGCTTGTGCCCTGATTTCCTGCTGTGGCTGGTGGGAAGCAGGATGGAATCATTCCAAGGAAGGTCTTCCCTGCTGTGCTGCAGGGTTGCAAGGTGAGCCCAGGGATGAGGAGGGCAGCTTGGCTTTTTTGCTGGTTTTGATGCTGCCTGGATTTTGAGATTACTGTCTTGGAAAGTTCCCTTTTCATGGTTCCCCCTGAGCTCCCCCTTGGGAGAGGCAGGGATGTTTTGCCCTCAGGAATTTAGTGCACCTCGCACAAGCCCAGTTCTGTGTGTTTGGATGTTCTTTTCACTCTTAGAGTTCCAGAGGTGGAAGGGGGGATACTTGAACAGGCACTGGCAGCAGCTGCATCAGGGAATATTGAGGTGCTGCATGGCCTGGTGGTTTGGGGTGCTGGCCCCACAGGTGTGGGAGCACACCTGGGCTGGGAATAGGCTCTTGCCACAGCACCACACCTGCATTTCCCTAACCCAGGGAGCGCAGTGCACACCCAGGCAGGGAAACTTGGGGGAGTGGATAAGAGGTTTGGAGGAGAAGTGTGGAATCAGAGCACAAGTGCAGCAACCTGACGTGGTTATCCTGCTGGAGCCTGTGCCCCTGCAAGGAGGGCTGTCCTATAGGGATAAAGCAGCAAAGAGACACCCCCAGGTCCAAAAGCATAGCAATACTTTGATCACACCAGACACGACTTTTTCCTCCTCTTTCCTTCTTTTTCTTTCATGAATGTTGGCAGTATCCAACCTGATGCCTGTTCCCGTTCCCAGCTCTTTCCTTTCAGGACAATTAGCAAAATGTTTGGTCTTTCATTTGGATGAATAATTAATTTCCCAGCTTGGTGAATGATTCATGTGCCATATGCCATGGCCCTGGGACCAGCACCTCACACAAAGGGCAGCACCACTTCCCTGGCTGGATCAGGGGACAGGCTGGTGCAGAGGGAAAAGGTTTCCCCTTGCTGTGGTTGGGGGGTGGAGATCCCTGTGATGCCTTGTGAAGGTTGACTTAGAACAGAGACTAGATGGAGTTGAAGAACAAAGTAGGGATTTATTAGGAGGCTTCAATAGATCCACCTTGGGCAGCACAACCCGAAATGGCCACAAAATGGATGACTGGTCACGGGGTGTTATACTTTTATAAGTTTTGGTCCATTTGCATATTGGAGTTAATGGTTTAATTACAGCTTTAGTCCATGAAGTCCCATTTTTCTTGTTTTTCTCTCTTCAGCCCACGCTGTACAGCCCACTCTTGGGCCTGAGATTTGGATCATTTGTTCTTGGTCCCCAGCTAGAGCAGGAATTGTTTTGTCTCCCTGCTCTGTGCAGAGAGCTCACCATCCCCTAACATGAAGCCCAGACCCACACACTAAAGCAGCACAGAATCTGAAAAATTTAAAAGCTAAACCTGAGGCATCACCTGGGCAGGCAGAGCTCTGGCTCTGGCTTTGGGGGAGCCAGGCACCCTCCTTCTCCCAGCGCAGGATCCGGCCCTCGTGCCGCTCACGCGATCCCGGCTCCATCCTCCCCGCCCCGTTGGTTTCCTGAAGCCGCAGAGTGAGTCAGTCTCTCCCACGAGGCTGCTGGTCCCTGGGGGCACTGCCTCCCCTGCCAGGCACCCCTGTGGTCCCCAGGGGCTCCTGCTGCACCCCGACACCCTGGCAGAGCCCCTGCTCTGGGGGGATGCCCTCATTGTCCTGTGGGGGTAGAACCTTCTTCGCACTGGCACGTGTCTTGCTCTGGGAGATGGGGTGAGGGATATGGCCTGAGGAAAGGGGGTTGTTTCCTCCTCATCCTCGATGAGGCTGACACAGGTGCGTGCTCTGGGGCCTCCTACCCCTCCTTTGGCACGAGCTCAGACAGACCCTGCTGTGATCAGCCCTTCCTGTTCTCTGCCTCTCCTGTGGGGCCTGCTCTCCTGTCTGCTGTCGGTGGCTTTAGGTTTCCACCAGGTCCTGTGTGTGCAAATGCAGTTTTATCAGCAAATCCTGTATCTGCTGAGAGGCAGTGTGGGGATGGAGGCAGGAGGGAGACGTGGGGTTTGGCCAGCCTACAGGGTCCAGGACAGGGCATGCTCCCTCATGCCCCAAATCCTGCAGGCTTCTCTGGGAAGGGGTGGCCTTAGGGGATCATCTCACCCCCCAGATCAAAGGCTGGTAAAGGCAGATTTTGTGCTTCAGCATCATCACACTGCTCAGGGAATCACTTATGCCCATCCAGACCTCTCCAAGCTGCTGGGAGGGACAGGAGCGGGAGCTGTGCAGCAGCTCAATCCACCTGGGTCACAGCCCCGAAACCTAGAAAGAGCAAACCAAGGTGGTGGAAGCTTTAATGTTGCTCTGAACTGTGCCAAGGGCGGGACTTGGCCCTGCTGTCCCTGTCCCTTGGTGTCCTCAAGGCTGTGCTCTGCACTGGCATCCTCAGAGTGGGTGACCTGACCCTGCTGGCCCTGCCTCGAGCCAGGTTGGGACCCAAGAACCATGAGAACATCCTGCTGTACATGATGCTGCCTGCAGAGAGGGCAGGGATGGATTCACCCCATTGATTCACCCCCAAACAGGGCAGGAATGGGGTGAGTTCATCAGGTAACTCACTTTCTGTGAGCTGTTTGACCAGTGTATTAATTATGAAGTAGTCTCCCTCATAGAGTCAGGTGGCAGTGCAAGCCTTCAGGGGCCTTTCCACTTAATTATAAATATTAATTTGCATGCCAGCCAGCACCCTGCCTGCCCCAGATTTTGGGCTGAGATTAGTCTGTCTCAGCCTATGCCTCTCTCCACCCAGCACACCCTTTGCTGGGACAGTTTGTCTGTGTGAGCTTCAGCAGTGCTCCCCGAGGGGAATGCTGGAGGGGGGCTCAGTTTGGGGTCAGGGGGGGTGAATCGAGGATCAATCTGATAATTTGGGGTTCAGCCTTTGCTTGGAGTCTCTGATGTGAAGCTCTTTGCAGCATGGCCTGAGTTGTGTGTGCTGTTCCTTAGGGCTGAGAACGGGGGATGGGATGGGATGGGACGGGATGGGATGGGATGGGATGGGATGGGAAGGGATG
>VYZP01029532.1:40545-99340 GCA_013400635.1 Hypocryptadius cinnamomeus
CGGGATGGGGTGGGAAGGGATGGGAAGGGGTGGGAAGGGGTGGGATGGGGTGGGAAGGGATGGGATGGGGATGGGAGCTCAGCAATGCACAGGCACAGGGGCCACAATGGCTGCTGTAGAGTGGGATAGTGCCCGAATCCAGTGTTGACTTTGCATGGGCACCATTGTCGAGCATCACTCATGCTTTGTTCTGCACGGTCCCAAAGATCAGGGAATCCTTTAAAATGAGATTATTCTCGGGGTTTTTTTCCTTCTTTTGACCCCTGTGGGAAGACATCTAAAGGTGCAGGTCTTCAGCTGGAGGCGAGGGCGTGTGCTCTGCTCAGCTGCTGCGAGCTGGGGTGGCGCTGGGGGCTGAGCCCGGCTCTGCCGAGCCCCAAAGCCCGCAGGTGTGGCAGCCCCAGCGGGAGCTTGCCCTCCTCCCTGGAGCCTCCAAATAAATAAAATCAAATAATCATCCTGGTTGCAAACACAAAGCAATGGATTATTATTTTTTTCCTCTCCTGAAAGAGTGTTTTTGTCTGCTGGTGATTGCTCACTATTCAATTATACTTCAGGGGATTAGCATATATTTCCCATCCTGCCTCCTCTCTCATTTGCATCCTTCCAAAAGCTCCTCTCTGCTCTTTTCTCCACCTGAAGTCTCTCTTCCCCCTTTCCTCTGAAGTAAAACTAACCCCTTTGCCTGGGTGACCTATAAAAACGCCTTCACTTTTTTTTTTCCCCTTCTTTTTTTCCTCCAGTACATATGATGAAAAGCATGAGATCATTGGGATTTTTATAGCCTAAATCTGGCAGCTTTTTTCAAATAACTTGGATGGTGAGATGTAATTTTAGTTTGGGTCCTTGCCTAAAAATAAAGAATAATTATTAGCACATCAGACGTGGATATTGTAAGTGATCGAAAAGGGTTTAAATTGTTCTACAGATACCAGAGCTGCTGCCCTGTGGCAGCACAAAGGTCTGTCACAGCCCGAGTCCCATTTCAGGAGCTGTGAGAAACCTTAATTCAGAAAGTTCTGGCTGATAGATAGGGTTTATTAAAAAAAAAAAAAAATTAATACAAAGCATGGTTAGAGGGTTAATAAACAATTGCTAGGTGAGATATGCTGAAGTCTGAAGCAGCAAGGTGTGTTTGGAGCATTGGATTTATAATTAGCAGTGATGTCTATGCCTACCAGCGAAGCCTGGCTATCCAGGAGAGGGGATGTGTGTAACTTCCAGACACAGAAGGGCGTGGGAAAAGCAGCCAGCAGCCAGGCTGGCGTGCCTGGAAGCTTGGTTCTCTTTTCCCAGCCACTTTATTAGGTGTAAGGGTGATGTAGGGCTGCTCAGCCCGTGCCCAGAGGCTCTGGGCTGGCTGGGAGCAGCTGCTGTGCGCTCCCGGTGCCTCTGCCCTCGCTGCCTGCAGGAGGATGTGCAGGCACCTGTGTCACAGCAGCGGGTCAGCTTTTTGTCACCGCTCGGGTGACAGCTCCGAGTGCCACCGCCTGGGTCTGGTGATCTGTCCAAACCTCCTTCCCAAAGAGCTCGTGATGTCCCCTGTCCCCCGGAGAGGACAAGGAGCATGTCACCTTGCCACAGAGGAGTCCCATTCTTAGCAGCTAATTTAGAGCGCGGGGAAGGAGTGCCCTGAAATCGCCCGAGCCCTGCCTGGAGGCTCAGCACGGCGCTCCGGAGCCCTTCAAACAAATCTGGGTTAGCCGAGGACTTTGCAGCCGGGTGCTGCTCCTGCCCGGGGACCGGAGCAGTGCTGAGGCTGCGAGGGCTCCACCTCCTTCCGTGTGGCACCACGGCTCCGTGGTGAGAGGAGAGAGCTGCCCATCCCAATGCTGCCCTGCTGCGGGACCTTTCCAGCGGGGCTGGAGCGTGCATCCTGCCCGGGAGCATCCCCAGCCTCCCGGAGCTGCTCAGTCCTGGCTGGAGTCAGCGCTGGGGTGTTCCTGACCCTTTGGGAGGCTGGTGGCACTCCAGGGGCTGGGACACCAGGAGCAAAAGCTGAAGGAGGGTTTCCAGCACGGTGTGGCACAGTGTGTCCCCTGTGCTGGCATTCTGGGGAGTGCTGGGGTACCCTGCTCTCACTGGCAGGGTGGGTGAAGGGGTGGGAAGTGACTCTTCTGCCTCCCTCGTTCTGCTGAATGGCCGTGCTTTATCATACTTATTGATTTTGGTCTTACAACCAATTTAACAACACAGCTCTCCCCAGCCTCTGGCTGCTTGTGACTTAATTAAGTCCCTTTTCTGCTCTCCTGTCAGTCCTGTGGGCAGCAGGGGCTGTGTACGGGCTGGGCCATGGAGACTGGGTGTTGAAAGGGCTCTGGGGAAAGAGAAAGTGCCAGCAAGGGTAAAAGATCCCTGTAAATATCAGGGATAAGCTGTGTGATACACAGGGGGTTGTGGGTGATGCATCCCACTGCTGCTGGGGCTTTGCACTGGGGCAGGGAAGAAGAGGAGGCTGGGGAAAGGAGCTGAAAGAACCCGGTTTGCAGATGTGAGAGCTGCCAGGGTATCCTAGGAAACCCAGCCGCCTTTCTGGAGGGACAGGTTGGTACCTGCTGTACCTCAGGGAAAGGGTGAGAGAAAGAGTGCTAATTGCTCAGCACGCCAGAGAGCTGCTCTGGCCTGTAATTAGATGAATTAGTGGAACAATGACCCAATTTCCCTCGGTTTTTGGATTGCTGCAAACAACCCTGAGGTTGCTGCCTCCCTCTGTCCCGTTCTCCTCCCCATCCCCTCCTCTCCCACCCCCTGCTGCTCTACTGCAACTTCTCTGCTCCTCACCCAGCACCTGGGGACCAAGCCTGGATGGGAGAGGATTCTGCCAGAATCCCTGAGGTGCAGCATCCCTGTTCCCAGAGCAGGTGCAGGGGCCCCGAGTGTTTCCACTGCTGCACTCGGTGTGCACCAGCTCCCTCCTTGCCCCAATTTGTTTTCCA
Source organism: Hypocryptadius cinnamomeus (assembly GCA_013400635.1). Taxonomy (NCBI): domain Eukaryota; kingdom Metazoa; phylum Chordata; class Aves; order Passeriformes; family Zosteropidae; genus Hypocryptadius; species Hypocryptadius cinnamomeus. The sequence continues at coordinate 43,482 of VYZP01029532.1, forward strand.
GAGATGGGCTTGGAAAAAAAAAAAAAATCTTTGTGTTTTAAAAGAAAACCTCTGGAGTCCTTCCTGTGCCTGCTGGTTGCCTTCCAAGGTCATCAAACTTTCATTACTATAGATTTTGGAATGTGTGCGAGGTTCTGGGCTCCTTCTCAGCAATCCCAGAGGTGGGACTCTGAGGAAGCTCCGTGTGTGGAAAAAGCCAGGGCAGCTGATGGCTGGAGGTACTGCCACAGGAGCACAGAGGGGAGGGACTCACAGCCCTGAGGTGCTGCTCCTGGTCCACGTGCCACCTTCCTGGGAGAGATCCTGCATGATCCTTGAGACCCCAGATGGGATCCGTGGGTGATGTGGGGCTGTCCCCAGCCATCCTGGGTGTGGGGGGCACTGATGGGAGGCTGCTGGGGCTGGGGGGGTCCCTGAGTGGCTTTGTCTGCTCATAGCTGCCCATGAATTTGGGTGTGAGCATCAAAAGAGGCTCACTGACCTTTGGGAGGAGTTAATCTCTGTCCCTGCCTGGAGACATGGCTTGAGAAGCTTCATGGCTTCTCCAACTGGTTAAGGAAAAGATTTCCTTGGAGAAAAATGGGAAAAAACAGTTTATTTAACAGGAACAAGCACAAAAAATGAACAGTATTACACAATAAAACCTCTTGCTGCTCCCAAGAGATGACAAACTCAGAAAGTCCCCTTGGTGGGCTGTAGCCTGGCTAGCTCAGTCAGGAGAGCATGGCACTCAATCTCAGGCTCGTGGCTTCCCCCTGGCCTGTTTGACAACATGGCACTGAACTGGCCAAGGGCTTTCCCTGGACTAACCTGCTCTGTCCCCGTGTGCCCACAGCATCCTCGCCACGGCCGGGACACACTTCAACACCCATGTGGACCTGCGGACGCTGCGGGCTGTGCGCGTGCTCAGGCCGCTGAAGCTCGTCTCGGGCATTCCCAGTAAGTTGGATGCTGCTGAACTTCCTCTCTGGGTGTCTGCATGTGTCCCTGATGTCCCTGGGGGGAGAGGGGTCCTTGTGCTACCTTGTCCTGATGCCTTGTGAAGGCTGACCTAGAACAGAGACTAGATGGAGTTAAAGAATAAAGTAGGGATTTATTAGGAGGCCTCCATGGATCCACCTTGGGCAGCACAAGAGCCCAGCCAGGGCTACACCCAAGATGAACCCAAAATGGTCACAAAATGGACAACAGGTCACGGGGTCTGACACTTTTATAAGTTCTGGTCCATTTGCATATTGGAGTTAATTGTCCAATTACAGCTCCAGCCCATGCAGTCCCATCCTTCTTGTTTTTCTCTCTTCAGCCCACGTTGTTTATGTTCTTGGGCCTGAGATTTGGATCATTTGTCCTTGGTCCCCAGCTAGAGCAGGAATTGTTTTGTCTCCCTGCTCTGTGCAGAGAGCTCACCATCCCCTCATGTGAAGCCCAGACCCACACACTAAAGCAGCACAGAATCTGAAAAACAAAAAAGCTCAAACCTGAGGCAAAAATCCCACCTTTCCATCTAGTGGGAACTCAAAGGTGGCAGCACTTGGTGTCCCTGGGTGGCACTGTCCCCTGCAGAGCCTGCTGGCAGCTCCTCTTCTCTGGCCAGAAGGCAGTGGGTGGGTCCTTTCAGGACTGGGGTTTGTTCAGGGGAGATTTCTTAGTGGGCTTTTTTTGTTTGGTTGGTTGGTTTTTGGGGGTTTTTTGTTTGTTTTTTTGTGGTGTTTTTGGGTTTTTGTTTGTTTGTTTTGGTTTTTTGTTTTGTTTTTTTTGTTGCAAGATTTCATCTGTTGGCACGGGGATAAATAANTCTCCAACTGGTTAAGGAAAAGATTTCCTTGGAGAAAAATGGGAAAAAACAGTTTATTTAACAGGAACAAGCACAAAAAATGAACAGTATTACACAATAAAACCTCTTGCTGCTCCCAAGAGATGACAAACTCAGAAAGTCCCCTTGGTGGGCTGTAGCCTGGCTAGCTCAGTCAGGAGAGCATGGCACTCAATCTCAGGCTCGTGGCTTCCCCCTGGCCTGTTTGACAACATGGCACTGAACTGGCCAAGGGCTTTCCCTGGACTAACCTGCTCTGTCCCCGTGTGCCCACAGCATCCTCGCCACGGCCGGGACACACTTCAACACCCATGTGGACCTGCGGACGCTGCGGGCTGTGCGCGTGCTCAGGCCGCTGAAGCTCGTCTCGGGCATTCCCAGTAAGTTGGATGCTGCTGAACTTCCTCTCTGGGTGTCTGCATGTGTCCCTGATGTCCCTGGGGGGAGAGGGGTCCTTGTGCTACCTTGTCCTGATGCCTTGTGAAGGCTGACCTAGAACAGAGACTAGATGGAGTTAAAGAATAAAGTAGGGATTTATTAGGAGGCCTCCATGGATCCACCTTGGGCAGCACAAGAGCCCAGCCAGGGCTACACCCAAGATGAACCCAAAATGGTCACAAAATGGACAACAGGTCACGGGGTCTGACACTTTTATAAGTTCTGGTCCATTTGCATATTGGAGTTAATTGTCCAATTACAGCTCCAGCCCATGCAGTCCCATCCTTCTTGTTTTTCTCTCTTCAGCCCACGTTGTTTATGTTCTTGGGCCTGAGATTTGGATCATTTGTCCTTGGTCCCCAGCTAGAGCAGGAATTGTTTTGTCTCCCTGCTCTGTGCAGAGAGCTCACCATCCCCTCATGTGAAGCCCAGACCCACACACTAAAGCAGCACAGAATCTGAAAAACAAAAAAGCTCAAACCTGAGGCAAAAATCCCACCTTTCCATCTAGTGGGAACTCAAAGGTGGCAGCACTTGGTGTCCCTGGGTGGCACTGTCCCCTGCAGAGCCTGCTGGCAGCTCCTCTTCTCTGGCCAGAAGGCAGTGGGTGGGTCCTTTCAGGACTGGGGTTTGTTCAGGGGAGATTTCTTAGTGGGCTTTTTTTGTTTGGTTGGTTGGTTTTTGGGGGTTTTTTGTTTGTTTTTTTGTGGTGTTTTTGGGTTTTTGTTTGTTTGTTTTGGTTTTTTGTTTTGTTTTTTTTGTTGCAAGATTTCATCTGTTGGCACGGGGATAAATAAAGAAACTGCTGCTGGCACCAGTCCTCCTGTCCCTCCTGTCCTGGGCACTGACAGGGCTGGATCTATGCCCTGGGGGCAACAAGGGGGACAGAGATGCACAAGCCATGTCCCACCAAATCCAGGTGGGGCAAGGGCAGGCAGGACATTGGAGTGGGGGCCAGAAACAACCTCTGCTGGATGCTGCTCTGTAGCTTGGCTTTCCCTCCCCTGCAATGGTGCTTTCCTGGCCTGCCCAGAGCGATCCGCCAGGCTGTGCTGGCCACTTGCACCTCTCTGTTGGCTGCCCATACTCTCTGCTCCCCATCTTCCTCCTGCCAGATTTGGGATGGATGTGTCCCTGGAAAGGGGTTTGCATCGCTGCTCTGAGCTGTGCCCTTTCTCTCCTCTCCCTCTCCCTCTCCCTCTCCTCTCCTCTCCCAGGCTTGCAGATTGTCCTGAAATCCATCATGAAGGCCATGGTGCCTCTCCTGCAGATCGGCCTGCTGCTCTTTTTTGCAATCCTCATGTTTGCCATCATCGGCCTGGAGTTCTACAGCGGGAAGCTGCACCGAGCCTGCTACACAAACAATTCAGGTGGGGACAAGGGCTGGGCACCTATTGTATTTGTGGGGTGCCCTCGTGGCAGGCAGGAATGATGAATCTGACTCCATGTTCTCAGAAGGCTAATTTATTACTTCAATAATAAAATAATATATATATAATGTACTATATTATATTAAAGAATACTAAACTGAACTATACTAAAGAGTACAGAAAGGATACTTACAGAAGGCTAAAAAGATCATAATAAAACTTGTGGCTCTTTTCAGAGCCTCGACACAGCTTGACCCTGATTGGTCATTAAGTCAAAACAATTCACATGCAACCAATGAAACAATCACTTGTTGGATAAACAATCTCCAACCACATTCCAAAGCAGCAAAACACAGGAGAAGCAAATCAGATAATACTGTTTTCCTTTTATTCTGAAGCTTCTCAGCTTCCCAGGAGAAAAATCCTGGGCAAAGGGATTTTCCAGAAAATATGAATGTGACAGGCACCCTCTCCACATCCCATGAGTGGAAAAGAGCTGGGATGAGCTGTGCCTTACCTCTGCCTCCTTTGGCTCTCTGCTGTGTGCTGCAGGTGAACTAGAGGAGCTGGACCCTCCCCATCCCTGCGGGGTGCAGGGTTGCCCCCCAGGTTACGAGTGCCGGGAGTGGATTGGTCCCAACGACGGGATCACGCAGTTTGACAACATCCTCTTTGCTGTGCTGACCGTCTTCCAGTGCATCACCATGGAAGGGTGGACCACAGTCCTGTACAACGTGAGTAGTGCTGCTCTGGGTGGGCAGCTGGAGGCTATTTCTGTGTGCTGGAAGTTCAGAAGATCCAGAGTTTCCTTTGTGATGGAAATGGGGTGAATCTTTCCAGAATTTGGGTGTGTTTCATGCCTCCAGGCAAAGGGAGCTCTAAGGGCCTGGTCCCTATCTCTGACTCATTTCTGCAAGCAAAACCTCATGGGCATGTCCTGCAGTGATCCTCCTGCTTGAAGGCTGTGCCTGGGGAGGCATCCTTCCTTGCCTGCTCCTCCTGTGCTCCCCAGGACAGCTCTGTGAGAGTGGACACGTTTTCTGGGCATTGCAGAGCGGGCAGAGGATGTCTGGTGGCCTGGGAAAGCCTCAGAGCTGGGCTCAGACCCCTCCTCTGAGGCAGGGACCAGCAGGGAGCTGGGATCTTTGTGCTGGTGGAGCAGGGAGTGGCTGGGCTGAGTTCTTGTGGTTTGCAGCTGCTGGAAGCCCAGAGAGCAACTTGAGGGCAAAGCTGGATAAAAAGCTCCAGGCAATCCCAGAGTGCCATATCGCCGTGGGCGACTGGCCACATAAGCATGTTTGAGTTTGTGGGCTAGAAGCAACCGTGCCTGTTCTGTTCCCAGCCTAATTTCAGCATCAATTTTGGCGTCATTGCACCGGGAATGTTTTTATACCCTGGTTCCCATAACGCCTGGGGATTTGCAGAGTGGCATTACTCTGCAGGAGGCAAACTGGATGGCATGTGGTGGGGAAGTGCAGCAGTCCCTGCTGCAGGAGGGACTCTGGCATCGGGGGAAAGGCTGTTTTGAAACCCCAGGCTGTCAGCATTGAGGCCCCCTTTCTTGCTGAGTCTGTGACAGGGTCCCTCTGGGGGTGCAGGATGGCGTGTGTGGACAGATGGATTGTGAAACCTAGACTGGAGTAGAAAGGGGAGAGTTCATTGCAAAGGCTTGACCTTTCCACAAGGATTTGGTTTTCCTCTTCCTGAAGGAGACAGCAGTGTCAGGATCTTGTTGTCAGTGGGGGAATTAAGCAGGATTGAACCACCTGAGAGTTCAGACCAAAAAACTTCAATTTTGTGTCTGTTTCTGGTGTGTCAGTGGGATTGGAGACTCACCCACAGCACCTGTTGCCCAGGCATAATTGAGTATATCGGGGAAGGTGGTTTGCCTGTGCATGCCTGGGGCTGGTGCTAGCCACCTGCCCTGAGCCTTGCTCCTGTGTTAATGGCTGTCTCCCTGCAAAACCTGCTTCCATCAGTGCTCCCTGTGTCTCCCCCTTCCCAGCCTTTGTAGCCTGCAGCAGTCAGCAGCAGCGCTGCCCGTGCTGGAGTCCTGCTGGTGGGGTGTGAGGGCATGGGGAGCAGATGGGCCATTTATGGTCTGATGGACCTCAGGGGTTTGTTTGAGTAAGTCTGGTCTCCTGCTGCTCGGGGTGTCCTTGCTGGGAAGGCTGGAGCTGATCCCTTCAGTGTCTGGGATTCATGATTCATGACCTGGGTCTGAAAACCCAGGATCTGGGAGCTCTGAAAGCTGTGCCTCCCCTACAGGAACCCCTATTTACTACCCTAGCTGCTAAACTGGGAGCTCTCTGGGACCCCTGTGGGGATCCAAATCATCTTCCCAGCCCAATCAGCAAAGCTGGGCAGAGGTGCTCTGTCACCATCATGCTCTGTCACCACGTTCCCAACAGCCAGGACCATAAATAAGGTGCCTCCCTTCCCTGGTCCTCTGCAAAGAACCAGCTGTTACTGAGCAGTTATGGAAAGGAGCAGGGACCTTCCTTGGCTTTTAATTGAGTGAGAGTTTGTGGCCTTGGAATCATTAAATGCTGCTGATTCACCTTTGGGGGTGGCCAGAGCTGAAGTTCCCAGCACTGCTGGGCTGCACCTCCTGTCCTCCCCAGGGACTCTCAGGGGGCCTTGTGGTGCAAAGGTTGTGGGTGCTCAGTCCTTTTGGAGACAGAAAAATGGATTTTTTTAAATAAGAAGATGAGGGATGCAGTCCCTGGGGGATGCAGGGAGGGCTGGGAAACCACAGGAGTGCTCTGCCATCACCTTCATCACTTGGGGCAGCAAGGCAGAGCAGGCTCCTGCTGCTAACCATGCCCAGGCCATGCCCCAGGTTTGGGAGGCTCCACTTTCCCACTGGGATAAAATGATGGGGGGCTGTGTCCTTGTGGATTAACGCTGCAGGGGAGAGGGAGATGGCAGGAAAACCACTTTAGCAATCTCTCAAAGCAATTGCTTACTACAGAATTCCCCTGTGTGACTGTTATCATGATTTTAAGATCTGTTTTTGCACCATTCTACCAGGTCAACAAGTGTGGCTCCTGGAATTTGCAGGCAGCATTACAACAAGCTAATTTCCACATGGATTATTTCATCCCTGTGCTTGCTTTTTGCTTTCTTCGTGTCAGCTTTGCCTTCATGAAGTAGAAATCGCAGTATGAAATAAAAGAATTGTGGGGTGTTGTTGCTTTTCCAGCTCCTGTCCCTGGGAGCCTGGAGGACTTTCATTTCTTTTGAGGGAGAGTTTGGCTTTGGTTCTGCTCTGTGGTCTGAAACAGGGGCTAAGAAGTATTTTGGTTTTCTTCTTGTCCTGGAGCAGATGCCCCTTCCCTGGGCTGGCTCCAGACCAAGCCTGATTTTTTAGGGACCAGAGGGAAGTACAGAGACTCACTGTTCTGCTTCTCTGCCTCTGTGCTGGCCTGGGGCAGGGATGCATTTGTCATCAAACTATGTTGCTGGGGCCTGGGGGATGGCAGGGCTGCAGCTGTGGGGCACAGGTGACACTGGTGGCTTCGGCAGCTCAGCCCAGCTCCCACCATCCCAGGAAGCAAAGGGGAGAGGGGTTTGAAATCTTCATTTCCTGAAGGAGCTGGGACGGCTCACCTTGGAGAAAAGAGGCTCAGCGGGGACTTTCTCACTTCCCTACTGTCATGGTAGGGAACTGGTTTTTTCCTCTTATAAAAAATCTCCATAACCTTAACAAAAAAGTTTCTCTCCTTAACTAAACTAAAAAACCCTATTTTAAATACAAACTAACTAAAAATTTTAAGTTTTATTTCTTTATATTATCAATAGAAAAGAAAAAATTATAAGGAAAAAAGAAGTAATCTAAAGAGTTTATTTTGATTCTTGCTACTTTTCCCCTTTTAATTACTATATACTTTATATTACTTTATACCCTTTAAAAATTTTAAACCTACTTTACCTTTCTCTTAATACTATCTCACAACAAAAAATAAATACACTAATAATTAACCAACACTAAACCCCACCACACTCATCAACACATTAATTTAAAAAATCTCAAAATTAAAAAAATCTAAAATTAACAACCCAAACCCACTACATAAAATTAATATTTCCACCCAATGTCAAACTAAAACCACCATATCTACAACTCCCTGACAGGAGGTGTGGCCAGATGGGGTTTGGTCTCTTCTCCCAGGCAACAGGGTGAGAAGAATTGCCCTCAAGTTGCACCAGGTGAGATCCAGGATTAGATATTAGGACAAACTTCTCCAAAAGGGTTGTCAAGCCCTGGCACAGGCTGCCCAGAGAAGCGCTGGAGTCACCATTGCTGGAGGGACTTAAAAGATGTGCAGATTTGGGGACATGATTGAGTGGTGGCCTTGGCAGTGCTGTTGATGGTTGCACTGGATGACCTTAGAGGCTTTCCCAGCCCAAACACTGCTGTGATTGCTGCTGGGTTGATGGTTGCACTGGATGACCCTAGAGGCTTTCCCAGCCCAAACACTGCTGTGATTGCTGCTGGGTTGATGGTTGCACTGGATGACCTTAGAGGCTTTCCCAGCCCAAACACTGCTGTGATTGCTGCTGGCACTGCTCACAGGCTCTGAGCCTGCTGCGTGTTTCCTGCGTGGATCTGCTGTCAGGCTGAACTCCTCATCCTCTCCTCATACTAGGGATTGGGACCACAGCGAAGCAGGAGGGCCCAACAGCAGAGGGAGCCTTAGGAGATGCCAGGGCTGAGTGCTGAGAGCCTTCTGGATGCTTCTGCAGCAGGAGGGGAGCGTTTGTTGGGGGAAAGAGCACCAAGCTGCTGGTGGCTTTCAAAACCACCTCCCAAAATGCAGTGGTGGCAGGCAGAGCTGTGTCCATGGCCTCGGGGGATGTAAGGTCTTGCAGCCCCATGCAGAGCTGGGCAGCTGCAGCAGAGAGCCAGGAGGCTGCAGGGCCATGGGTTGGGTGCCAAATGTGAGCTGTGTGTGCGGGCACGCTGCAGGAGTGGCTGGGAAATGAGAGCTGCTGCAAGGATGGGGGTTTGCAGCACGTGTGACTCAACCCCCACGTTCATCCAGCATGCTGGAGGTGCTGGGGCCAGGAGGGGAGGATCCCCTCAGTGTCTGGGATCTCCTCTAGGCACGGGGTGCAGAAGGTTTTAGTGAATCTCACCGTGTGCAGAAGTCATTTTGTGCTGGTTTTGCACAAGTTGGCTCGGACTGGTTTTGTGTGTGAAGCACCAAACTCGAGATCACAGGATCACAGAATGGTTTGGGTTGGAAGGGGCCTTTTAAACATCATTCAGTCCAACCCCTCTGCCGTGGGCAGGGACACCTTCCCTGTTCCAGGTTTCTCAGAGCCCCATCCAACCTGGCCTTCAACACTTCCAGGGATGGGGCATCCAACACCAATCTGGGCAACCTGTGCCAGTGTGTGACCACCCTCCTTGGAAAGAAATTCACAGAATTCACAGAATCACAAGGTTGGAAGAGACCTTCAAGATCATCAAGCCCAACCCAGCCCCAGCACCTCAACTAAACCCTGGCACCCAGTGCCACATCCAGGCTTGTTATAAACACACCCAGGGATGATGACTCCACCATCTCCCCGGGCAAACCATTCCAGAACTTTAAATTCTTCCTTATATCTAATTTAAATCAACCCTCTTTCAGATTGAGACCACTAGCCTTTGTCCTGTGTCAACAGGCCCTGATAAAATATTTGTCCTCATCTTCCTTACAATTGAAGTGTTGAAGGTCTTCTGCTGGAGCCTGCCTTTGAAATGCAGTGGCATATCCATCATTTTTGAAACTGGGGCTGCTCGGGCCAGCCTGGTTTGGGATGCTGGGGAAGGGAGGTGTGTTGATATCACTGGGCATGCCAGAGCATATGGGTCAGACATGTGAGCAAGGCTTGGCTCTTCTGCTTCCTGCCCCATCCCCATTTGCCCCAGTCACCCTTGGAGGAGTCAGAGGAGGAATCTGTTGCAGAACAGTGTTTTTTCCATGTGTGTGAGTACAAAATTGCTCATTGCACGTTGACATCGATTCCTGGGGTTTCACAGGTGTCCCGTGGGGTGCTCATCACTTACCTGCCCTCCCTGAAGCACCTTTGTGTGAGCAGTGTGAGTGAGACCTGAGCATGGTGCAGCTCTGGGGGGATTCCTCCTCAGCCTTTTGGAGGGTGAGGACAGTGCCTGGCTTTCCATAAAGGCAGCAAAGTTAATGACTTGACTAGAGAGGTTTTTCCTCTTTTTAGGGGGTTTGCTCAGACTTGAGATGAGCTGGGAAACCTCCCTGAGCCCCAGTACTTCCAGGATCTGCTGCAGGTCATCTGGACACTGCTGTCTGTCTCCTGGGCTCTCAGGGCAAGAGCTGCAGCAGTGCCAGCCGTACACCAAGGGTTGTGGGAACTCTGCTGGTGGTGCAAAGATCCCAAAACCAGCCCTGACACCGCAGTGATGGGCTGGAGGAGCTCGGCACAGCAGGAAGCTGGGAGTGTGATGCATAAGCTGGGAAGAGAAGGAGGAGGAGGAGGGGAGAGAGGTGGGAGGATGGCAAAAAGAGGGAAACCACCTGGCTTTTCAGCTCTCTGTGCTCTGGAACGGCACCAGGGTCTCCAACCAGCACGCTTGCGAGGCGAGCAGGAGTCCCTTCTTATGTGTTTGGAATTAAAACACAACGCACACAGAATATCCTGGCGGGGAGGTATGAAAATTTAATCAGCACCCAGAGCTCCGAGCAGCTCGGCAGCGAGCACAGCCCGTGATGCCTCTGCAGCTATTCCTGGCGCTCCCGGCCGGGCGGGCACGGCGGGATGGGCTCGGCTGCGGGAGTGGGGGCTGCCAAAAAGTCCCCAGCGCTTGTGACACCGCGGGACAGAGCCCTTTCCTCCTCCCTCCTCCGAAATGCTGCTCTAAACACGCTTAGAGCAGATTCACAAAGGAGGATGCAGGTTCCACTCCAAAGGTTGAAACCCTTCCGAACCCAAAAAATGAGCTGTTTTCCCCCAAATGGCTCCAGTTGGTGCCCGTGCTGCCAGCCGTGGGTGCTGCCAGGCACGTGTGTGGCAGCCAGCCTGCTCTCCCCTCTCCTCCCTTTGGAAAAACAGAGCACTTCTTTCTCCACACTCAGCAAAGCCAGACCTTCACCAGCTTGCCAAATGTTCCTGCCTTTTTTTTTTCCCCCTCTTCTCCTTTTTCCCTCTGTGTGTGTGTGTGCATGCAATGAAATGACACAGCAAGAAACAAACTGTATCTGCTGGATCCCATCTTCCAAGCATGTTCTAGCAAAAGCTCCCTCCCTGCCCACACCCTCGTCCCTGCCTGCATGGGCAAGTCTGGAAGCACTGGGGGAGCTGAGGGGGGCTGCTGGGGGTACCACGGGTGCTCTGGCATCACCCAGCAGCTCCAGACTCAAGGGTGGGAGGTGGCAGGGGGTCTCAGTGCTGCCTTGCTCATCTTTGTTAAGCCCAGGATTTGTAATTCCATTAGCAGGCTTGGTGCTGGTGTTGGTGAGGTATTGTATTTGTGGGGTCCCTCATGGCAGGAAGGAATGATGAATCTGACTCCATGTTCTCAGAAGGCTAATTTATTATTTTATGATACTATATTATATTAAAGAATACTATACTAAACTATACTAAAGAATACAGAAAGGATACTTACAGAATGCTACAAAGATAACAATAAAAACTCGTGACTCTCTCCAGAGTCCTGACACAGCTTGGCCCTGATTGGCCAAAGAGTCAAAACAATTCACATGCAACCAATGAAACAATCACTTGTTGGATAAACAATCTCCGACCACATTCCAAAGCAGCAAAACACAGGAGAAGCAAATCAGATAATTCTTGTTTTCCTTTTTCTCTGAGGCTTCTGAGCTTCCCAGGAGCAAATCCTGGGTGAAGGGATTTTTCAGAAAATATGAATGTGGCAGTGAGGTGTTGGAAAGCTGGTTCCAGACCTCTCGGTGGATGTGCTCCTGTGCTCCAGGGTTGGGTTATGGGGCTGTTGGGGTCTGTGAGTGAGGTTGTGCCGGGGTCTGTTGCCCCAGAGCAGCACAGCTGGAGCTGGGGATGTTCCTCCATGTGTAGGAATGTCATACAACGATGAAAATCTTATTGTGGGGCCCAAGCTGCCTCTCTGGGCTTGCAGCATGCCCAAAACAAAGCAGGGATCCAGGCTCCATGAGGAAATAGCCCCAAAGGTGATCCTGTGGGAGCCATGCCCTGCTGCAGTGCCCAGCTGGAGAGGCAGTGGTGCTGGCACATGGGTCTGCACTGGACAGAACTGTGAAGCTTTGCAAATGCTCCATCAGGAAAAGTTCATCCTGCCTGGGTAGTGGTTGGGGGGTGCTGGGGAAGGCGCAGGAGGGGTCTGGGCAGGGGGGAAAGGAAAAGTTTGGGAGTAAAAGTGGAGGGATCACAGTGAGGGATGACTGCAGGGAGAGGCAGAGCAGGAGGCACACGAGGACTGGGTTTGTGCATTGATGCTGGGGCATCTGGGTGAAATTTCTTGGTGGGTTGGAGGAGAACAGCACCAAAATTGGTCTTAGTGCCTATTTCAAATATTTTGAAAACGCTTGATTTTTAGTAATGCTTCTAGCAGCACATTTTTTTGCATTCCATTTAGGAAACAGAAGAATGAAATGCATCGTGTCCTTTTCCTGTTTTCCCACTCCCTCTCTGCCTCCCTGCACACACTCAGAGAGAAGATTATGCTGAACTTTGTGTCCTCTTCTGGCATTATTCCTGCCTGTCCCTGGCACCCCAGAGCTTCCCAGGGCCAGTGGAGGCAGTGCTGGACAGAGGCAATGGGGCAGGAGGTGCCCACCCTGCCTGGAGACCCTGACAGGATGTGTCCCACCCCGGACCAGTCCTGGCCTTGCAGAGGAAATGCACCCATTTCCTCATTAACCTGATTTGGGAAAGCAAAGCATTTCCATTCAGATCTTGTCCAGTGCCAGGGTCACTGATGGATCCCAGGCAGGGAGTGAAGCATGGCCCTGCATGCAGGAGATTCAATTACTGCCATTAAAGGGAACAAGGAGATCTGTTACTGTGCTGGGGAGAGCAGCAGCGGGTGTCAGGGTCTGCAGGGAGCTGCTTAGGCCAGGGAATCTGCTGAGAGGTATTTTTATAATTCATTTTCTCCCCCTTTTTCTGGGCTGTGAGGCTGTGACTGCTGGCCTGTGTGTGATTCTCAGCTGGATGCAGCTGAGGAGCAGGTCAGGGGCTGGGGGGGTAATGCTGGGGGGCACCGTCAGCCACGGTGGGGGCATGATGGGTGTCACCACCAGGCACAGACCATCAGAAGTTGCCAAGACAAGGATTTGGAGCGCAAACCATGGAAGCTGGGGTGGTTTTGCACCTCCTGTCCCACTGCAAGCATCCAAGAAGTGCTGGGAAAGGCAGGCACAGCTCCCAGGGCAAAGATCCTTGAGATCCATGGCTTTTCCCATAATCCCCAAACCTCTGTGTGAATGAAATCCACATCCTGCTGTTCCCTGAAAGCTTTGGGGGCCCACGGGTCCCCTGTTCCCCTCCCCAGTGAGGGAATTGCTCCCTGGTGAGCAATGGAGTGGCCATGAAGGCTCCCTGCACAAGACTGAACCTGCTCTCTGTTTATTTTTAGCCAGGAGAGACTGAGTTTGAGGGGTTTATTGAGGTTTTCCCCCCTCCCTTCCCCTATAGCAAAGAAATCCTGAAGGTTCCCATGCGCCACAGCCCGAGGGAGGGGACGTGTGGGCTGTGAGCTTGTGCTGTGCATTCAACTTGAGGATATATTTAGATTTCTTTAGATTTCTGGCCCCCCAAGTGAGACCTGCTTTTGCAGCTTCCCGCGCCTTTTCCTGCTCTTTGGGGGGGAAAAAAAAAAGAAAAACCCAAAAAAACCAAACAAACACCACAAGAGCTTCCTAAAGAATAACCTTGTGCTTGGGGGTTGAGAAGCAGGAGCTGGTGGGGGCTCTTTCCCTCAGGAGGGTCCTGCTCCCACGCCTTGGTGGTGTCATTTGTAGACTCAGAGGGCTTTCCTGGCAGCAGGATGGGTCATGCCGAGATGTGAGCCTGGTGGTTCTTGGTCTGGTGGCCACAGAAGAGTTTGGGGGATGGTGGAGTGCATAATGGGAAGGAGGCCTCTCAAAGGGAAGGGAAGAAGCAGCCAAGATTTGGCACCAAGCAGCTCCTCCATTTCCCAAAGTACTATAAAAAGCCTCTCCCAAAGTGCTTGGGTGAGTGATGGGACCAGCTCAGCTGTGCAGGGAGCAAGGCAGGAACCTGGAATTTCTTCATTAAAGGAGTTGGTGTAATTTAGGGATTTAAATTCCTGCGTCTACCATGAATTCTGCAAACAACAACCTCCTGATACCTTCAACAAAGGGGGAAAAAAACCTATGGGAAGGCACAGTGGACCAAGATGATGAACTGCAGAGGGATATCAAGAACAAATGATGCCCCAAAGGAATGGGAAAAGAGGCTGCTCAGTCAAGACAACATCTTGGTGCCAAAAAAGCTGGGAAGTGCTATGAGGGCTGCGGCAAACTTGTGTTGACACAGACCTCCTGGAGGAGCAGTGAGTGGTTCCCCACTTCTGCAGATGGAAGCAAGGCCGAGTGAAATGACATCTGGAGAGATTTGGGCACGGATGGACATTTCAGCCCCACTTTTGGTCGACACAAAGCAGCAGAAGGCGCGATACCGGCAACGAGGTCATGACCAATGTGGAAGCCATGGAAGCCCAGTGCTGAGACCACCTTGCCCACCAGCCTGGGTGCTTGGGATGGCTTCCCCCCAGGCTTGGAGGGAGCTGGCACATGAAATGGCAGGTCTGGTAACAAGTATTTTTAACAGCTCCATCGAGTTGGGGGAGGCACCATCTGACTGGAGAATAGCGAATGCGGTGCCTATATTTAAAGTCGGGGGGAGGAGGGGAGGAAAAGTAAGGCAGGCAGGAATAGGACTGTGAGGCTGACCTCGATCTCATGCCATTTCAGAACAGGTTTGGGAGGTAGGAGAGGAAAGTGAATCATGGGTTTGTCAAAGGTAGGTCATGCCAGGCTAACCTGGCATCGCAGGCCTGGAAATGTCCTAGGGCTGCTCCTTGTAGTAAAGGGTTTGCTGTGGGAGAGTGGAAATGGGGAGGGGAAGAGGAGAAGGGGATGTGTTGGAACCCTGGTTGGTGAGAATTTCAGACTTTCTGTGCTGACAGCACTGACCCCCAAGAGAACACTGCATTTGCCCTGAGGCTCTGGAGAAGGCTTCCAAAAGGGAATGATAGAACTGGGATTATGGGTGTGTGGTTTAAATAGAAGTATGTAATATCACAGAGTGGAAAACCTACAGTTTAAGGGTTTAGAATATAGTAATATCTATAAAGCAAGATGAAGGTTTTAGGGCCATGGCTGGTCCTTCTTCTTCACCTTCTTCTCCATGGGTTTGGGTGGTTTTGTGTAATTGGATAAAAAAGTCCATATTGTGGGCACAGGTGGTTGGTCATTGGGTTAAAAGTAAAAATAATTTAGGTGTAATTTCTTAATTGGATAGTTGATCCTTAAAAGGTCTTGTAGAGAGCGAGACAGGGCTCCATTTTGACCTTGTTAAAGTACTGTAGAACTCACAGTTTGTGAGACTGTAACATAGATAAGAACTAATAAACATCTGAGTCCATACAAGACACACTGCCCTGATGAGGGGCACTGTGAGGCTGGCGGGGAGGTGAGCAGTGCTGGGATGGTGTTGAGGGGACAAAGGGGATGTCATCGATTTGTGGAGTCCTTGGGGATGTGTCATTTCCTGCCTCCAGCATCCACTGGCTTCCCAAAGCTGGAGGGACAGAGGCTGCCATCCTGGGCTGGGAAGCCTTTGAGATGTTGGAAGCAGTGAGAAGGGGAAATCCAAGCACTTGTTGAGGAGCAGCAAAGATCTCTTCTTGGAGCCCAGGTCTTGTTGGCTGGGAAGCAGCAATGTGGAGGAGGAGAGGGTGAACAGGTGACATCAGGGTGGCCACGAGGTGGCTGCAGGGCAGGCATGGCACAGAGGAGGAGGGAGGATGGTGGGATGCAGGGGAGGTGGTGAAGTCACTGGGGCATCACGCAGGGACGGAGTGTGACCCATCAAATTGCTCACTCAGGTCTCCTGTGTCCAGGAAGGATGAACTGAGTCTGGACTGGGGCAGGGAAGGGGCTACTGGATAAAACAGGGCAGGAGAGCCAGGGCTGGAAGAACCTTGCTTTGGCCAGCAAAGCAGAGGCTGGAGATGGCTGTGATTGCTGTCTAGAAATAGATCAGGATGGAAAGAGGAAGGAGAAGAGCTATTTCAGCCAAAGGCCTGTGCTGGCAAAAGAACGGAGCGGTGTAGAAAATGACCACAAATAAATTTAGGCAGAAATTACAGCAGCCATTGGAGCATCTGCTTCAGGAGGCTTCCAGTGGGGATAGTGAGTTTTTGGCAGCCTGAGTGGCTGAGCAAATACCAGATGATGGTCTGGAGCCACTGCATCCAGACTGGGCATCACTAGTTCCTTGGTTTGTAGGGAGCATTGGGATGTCCCCTGGGAGATTTCATGTTGGGGCTGGGGGATGCCAGCAAAGCTGGCACCAGCCAGGGGGACCAGTGTGGCTGCTGGTGGCAGTGCTGTTCTTGGGGCTGCTGGTGGCAGCCTGGGTGGTTGGGACCATCCCTGAGCTCACTGTGGCCAGTGCTGTGTCCTTGAGTTTAGGGGTCCATGGCCACGGCTCCCCATCTCCTCCTCTGCCCTAGAAGTGCCCCTCCTGCAGCTGCTGGGTGGAAGTCATGCTGTGACCTCCCAAATCCCCTTAAAAATCTCTCCAACCCCCTTTGTCTCCACATCCAGAGGAGCCAGGCACTCAAATGCACAGAGGCTGGGATCACAGACAGCCCATGCCACCGGAGTCCTGCCAAGCCCCTGCCTCAGCTGTCCCTGCTGCAGGTCCCCAATGCCACCAGCTTTGCTGTGCCTGAAAAATTGAGAGGGAAGAGGTCTGGGTGCTGATAACCCTGGGAAAACTGCCTATTTCCTTCTCTCTCTCCTGCTGAGATGGCTAAAGAAGAGATGGTGATAGCCCAGTTGTGGGGGAAGATGTCTTGTTCTTCTGTAGGAAAGGAGCTCCTGTGTTTTGTATTCCCTGTGACAAAGACCTCGGGGAAAGCCTGTGTTTTTTGGGCAGAAGCCAGTTTCAAAGGCAAGCAATCCTGACATGAGTGGCAGGTACCCAGTGGCATCTTGGCAGGGAGCTGAAGCCCTGCCAAGCTTGGGCTGAGGGTTGCACGATGCCTTGAAGACTGATGCCATGGGAGATGGTGTTGCCAGAGCAGGGCACAGTGCCCTGGGTGTCTCTGGAGGGCTGTGGTGAACACTGGCTGTCTGGAATTCCCATGTGTCATTCTTTCCTCCCTGTGCCTGCTTCTCTCATGGCCCTAAAGAAAGGGGTTGGGGGTCAACTGGGGCTCTTGAAAGAGCAGGATCTTGGGAGGATATGTGTGGTTTCCCTAGTGCCAAAGGAGGAGAGCAGTGAGTCCTTCCAGCTGCTTTCAGTGCCCTTACGGCTGCTGCGTGCCAGGTGCTCCTTGTGACACACTTGCCCACGTCCCCTGTCCCAGTGCTGTGGTCAGTGCCTGGGCTGGGCTGGTGTCACCCTTCCTGCCTTGGGCTCAGTGTCAGGGTGATGGGGACACCCAGCTGAAGTTCCCACTGGAGGAAGGCTCCAGCACACACTTTCGTTGCTCCTCGGAACCGCGCTTCTCCCGTCGCAGAGCCTCGCCTCAGCTCCTGCACTGGCCGATCAGGAGATGTGGTGCCAATGACTCAGATGAAGATGAGGGCTTAATTAGCACAGGGAGAGGGGGGAAGAGAGAGAAAAGAGAGAGAGTCTTTCATTGCAAGAAGATTGATACCACCTCCCCCAGACAGTCACGTTCTGCCGCATCACCCTCAGCCTGGCGTCATGCGCACCGTGCCTGACACCAGAGGACAAATGGGGCCTGGGAGGGACAGAGGGGCACTGCTTTATTAAAACCTCTGGTGAATTAATGTCTGGAGGGATTGAGCAGGGCTCATCAGGAGCCTTTGCAGCTGTCAGGCTGTGCCCTGCGCTCAGAGCTCCCGTCTGGTCTCAACTCCGTGGCTTTGGGGGATGTGCCTGTGGTGGGAGGTTGTCTGCAAGGTGTTAGTGATGATGCCAGCAGCAAAATGCCTGTTTGGAGGTTTCCCACTGTGCATGAAGGGACAAACACTGGCTGCCTCTTCTTTAGATGCCACCTTCCCTGGTCTTAAGGCACCTTATAAATCTGTGCTCAGCAGGCCCTGCTGCTGTGGGGCTGCTTTGCCCCATCCTAGTGGATGTGCATGGGAGCCCTGAACCAAAATGCTGGGGAAGACATGCTCAGGGTGACCCCTCACCCTCAGCACCCCAGTTTTGGGCTGCAGGACCCTGCATCTCCAGCTATACCCATCTCTTACACTCTCTGCAGGGATGGTTGGAGGGGGTGGAGGAGAGCAGTCCTGCCTGACGAGGACTGGAGACTGAAGAGTATGGCTGGTGTAGGGTGCTGAGGGGTGCCAGGGCTCTTGTGGTGGGGAAGGGTGCCCACCAAGGCTTGGCAGGCATGGCCATGTCACCCTGAGGAGCCTGGTGTGGTCAGCCTGGAGCACTGAAGTTAACACACCCTCCCTCTGCCCCGTCACTGGTGTTGGAGGTGATATCACACATGTTTCTTTTCTTTCCCCTCCAGACCAATGATGCCTTAGGAGCCACCTGGAACTGGCTGTACTTCATCCCCCTCATCATCATTGGATCCTTCTTCGTCCTCAACCTTGTCCTGGGAGTGCTGTCAGGGTAAGCAGAGTGGTCATTCCCTCCGAGCTGTGCCTGTCACACATTCCTGGGACCTAAGGCTGGACCCTGTGTCCCTCCATCCCCTCCATACCTGCCTGCCCCACAGCAGGGGATTGCTCCCTGGCTGTGCTTGGTTCTTCCTCAATCTGGGGAGCTGGGAAAGGGACAGCCTTGAAGATATCTATTATTACTCTCATTTCACCTTGCTGAAGATCTGCTCTTGGTTCCCTTGTGAGAAATGGTCACTGGGGATCTTCTGGCTGCTTGGGACCTGCAAGAGGGGAGATACATTGCGGGGGGTCTGTGAAAATGTGTTTGAGTCCAGGCTGTTGGTGGTGGGGTGTGTGTGTTGGGATGGGTTTGGGGAGTGATACAGAGCAGCTCTGTGCTGTGACCAGCAGGATGTGCCCTGCACTGGTGGGGTGCAAGCTGGTAAGGACAGGGATGCTTGGGGTGCATGTGGATAAGCCCAGATATAAGATAAGGATATAAGGGTATAAGATAAGGAAGTGGGGACAAAGCAGCCGTCCCTGTCCTGCACTTCCCAAGGGGAAGGCAGTTTTAATCCAAACCATTAAGCTGGGTTTGGAGACAAAATCTCTTCTTGTCTCCATGACAATGAGCTATGGTTGCACCAGCACATCCTCAGCTGCTGGCAGGGGCTGGTGAATGGCGAGAGCGTGCCCTCTCCTGCACTGGGGGAAGATGTGGGCTCCTCTGTTCTGACCGAAGCAGGTAATTTTTTAGCTAATTATGCATCATGGCAAAATGCAAAAGTCATTGTAGCACTGGTTTGGCCAGATGGAAAGCCCTTAGGTGCAAGGGTCAGGGTGGAGAACGGCCTTGGTCATCTCTGTCCCTTTCCTGAATGTCCCTGGAAGTCCCAGTGTGATGGTGGTGGTTTCAGGAGTTTCTAGAGTGGCACGTTGGGGTCTGTTATTGGGCTGAATTTTCCCAGCTCTCATTCTGGGGTCTAACTGGGTCCGGGGGCTCTGGGGACTGGCTGCAGGAAGGGCCTCACTTTGCCTTGCAGAGAGGGAATTCTTATGGAGGATGAAGATATCCAAGCAGCCTTGGGTGGAATTTGTACTTCTTGTGCCACATCCAGCTTGGGCATTTGGGCAAAGTCCAGCTGGGTCTTGATGTCAAGCAGGAGCTTTCCTACAAAAGCCTGGAGAAGGAAAGTTAGGAAGCTGGGAACAATGTTATTACAATGTGGGATCGTGTCAGTGTAGTGTGTTGTGTGGACACTGAGGCTTTTGGTGCTGGGGTGATGCTGAAAGCAGCTTGGGCACACTAGGCAGACACTGGCCAGAGGACCACAGCGGGGCTGGTGGAATGCCTGGCCATGCCCCGGCCCACCTTGGTGCTTCCCTGCACAGGGCTGCCTGAGGCAGCCGTTCCCATGCCCGCTGAGTTGGATGCACTTGTCTAGGACTCTTCCCAGGCACCGGCTGGCATCTCCACTGTTTGTTTATTGCTAGTAGGGTTTGTACTGGGGAAAGATGCAAGTGGGTGGGTGGCCTAATTGGCAACAGAGATGCTCTTGTGGCGTGGCAGATATCCAGGGTAGAGCAGGACTGCTCAGCTCCCCGGAGGGCTGAGGGAGGGGAGCTCAGGTGGCCAGCTGGGCTCTGCCACCCCATGGCAAGGCCACTGTGCGTGTCCCCCTGCCTGGGCACAGCCACATCCTCTGTGGCTCAGTGGATGCAGCACCTTGGCTGGGTGAATCATCCAAAGGTGCTGCTGGAGCTGTGGAGGAGTAGGACCTAAGGGCAGGAGAAGGTGCTTGTGCACACAAATGCTGTGTGTCCTTGAATGCAGCAGGAAGGGCCTCCTTCCTTGCTCTGTTTGCTGAGCTCTTCTTGTTTTTAGCACTCACCGCAATCCTCTTGTGCTGGAAGAGAGTACTTGGCTCTGCTGGGGGATGGGAGGTGTGACCTTTCCATTGCCCAGCTCTCAACTGAATGAACAGGCAGGGCCTGGCCAGATACCCCCACTTGTGGCTGTGCTGAACTGAGAAGAGATGGTCACTTTGGGAACGAGCTCCACGGAAACACCTCCACTGAAGGAATTCTTTCCCTGGCAGTTACACCAGTGCTTTTGGGGAAGACAGGACGTGCTCAGCTGAAATCATGGCCACTGGGATCCTCCTTGCAGAAAGCTGGCCCCACATAGCTTGCAAACTGCACCATCTGCATTGGTGGATAACAAGGTCCACTCGGGATTTCCAGCCTTCTCCTCAAGGTTCACGCTCAGGAGCTGCTGCTGAACTGCCTCTGCCCTCGCCTTGTCTCAGCAGAGGCTCCCTTTGGGGAAACAGCTCAACAGCCGGGGTGGGTCCCCAATGAGAAGAGGCTGCAGGAGGACATTTGTGTGTTTCACTTGCCACCAGCAGAAGTTTTCCGGAGCCCAGATTTAGCAGTCTCCTGGTTGCGATGAGCATCTCTCCCAACAGTCAGTTCCCCAACTGTTAAGCTGAGGCATGACCTCTGTGATGTAAACAGCCTGGATCCATCTGCTCTTTAAGCACAAAGTATGTGGGAGAGGAAAAGAAATGATTTTCATCATAAGCAGGCTCCTCAGTTTTTCTCCCTAACTACGAACAGGCACACACGCACTGGAATATGCAGACTCTATTAAGAGGAGATGGAGCTCCTCCAGACAGGGTCTTGGAGAGCCAGTTCTGCTGTGGCTTTGGCATTTATTACTGTGTCTATTAACTTCCCCCCTCTATGGGTGCAATTACAGATCAATTAATTCTGACTGAAAGCAGGAAAAGATAAAAAAATTGGCCCCGTTCCTCTTCGGGAGCAGGTACGGAGCCCAGGGAGATGTGACTGCTCAGCTTTTAAAGCTACACAAGCTACTGAGATAATCCTGGCAGAGAAGAGTCAGTGGGAGCCAGTGAGGATGGAGCACCCACTGAAATGCCATTTTCTACCTGAAGCTGCCTTGTGGCCTGAGGAATTGCATGTGCTGGAGATTTGCAAAGATCTGCTCTCACTTTTTCTGTGAAATTGTTGTGTTTGGGGTTTTTTTTCCCCTCAGCTGTTTCTCACATAAAACAATTTGAATATGTGTGTTTGGGCTCTGTCTCTGGAGCAGCAGAGACCTGCAGCAGAGCCACAATGCCCTGTGGCTGCTGCTGGTGTCATGTGCCAGTGGCAGCATTGCCACCCCAGGAGTGGCCACAGCCTGAGGACTCATACAGAGCTTCAGTACTGAACAGGCCGTGTTCTGACTCTTTTCCACCTCCCTTTCCACAGCCTCTGCAGAAAAAATTTGGTTTGCAATCACCCTCCTCCATTCATTGCAGCATCATCCTTCTGCTGAGAGCTGGGAGACTCCATCCCCACACCCAGCCTTGTGCATCCAGCCCCTTTCCAGGGTGTCAGAGCTGTTCTAGTCACTGGTCTGCAGAAATAGCAGAGTGGGTGCAGAGTGGAAGGAGATGCTGCCTGACCTGGGAAGACCTGGGCCCTCAGGCCAGCCAAGGAGAAGACCTCTGGAAGCTAACAGCAGAGCAAGAAGTCGAGCACGATGGCAAGAAAAATGAAATCTATCTGCCTTGTACCAAACAAGAGAGTAATTTAAATCCTCCTAATTGCTTCCACTCATCCTGGTGATATTAAGTCTTTTCTCCCTTTAAGTCTTTTCTGCCCCCCACCCCCAGCTCTTACACTAAGCCTTTGAAAGAAACGACTAATGTTATAATTAAAGGATCAAATTGGCAAGATTTCTTTGTCTTAAGATCTTTCTTTCAGGTTGGGTTAGCACTGCGTTCCCAGTCTCCGGAGAGTTTTCTCCAGTTCCTTCAGGAGCCTTCTGTACCATCTTCTGAAATCTTTTCACTTCAGTTAATTTGAATTTTTTTCCCCATCCAATTTGGATGCATAACAAACGATGAATAAAATTAAGTTTTGTAGCAATTAATAATAAGGGTGTTGAGGGAACAAGTGTACATTTTCAATGGAGAGAGGGTTCTTTTTGCCATCTCCACACAAAAATCTGGGCCCCCCACGGTTGCACGGGATCTGGTGCTTTGAAGCCAAAAACACTGCGAAGAGGATAAATGTCTCAAAGATTCCTGGAGGGAGAAGTGGGGGACGTGCAGGGAATGCAGGAAAGCTTGTGAGGAGACCATAAATTCCCAGCAAGATGTCAACAAACAAAATTCTTTGCTGTAAGAATGGTCAGGCATTGGACCAGGCTGCCCAGGGAAGTAGTGGAATCACCATCCTTGGAAGTGTTCAAAAAACATGTGGATGTGACTTTCAGGGATGTTCTATAGTGGTGAACATGGTGGATTTGAGGATCTTCAGCTTTTCCGACTTGAATGGCTCTGTGTTTCTACGCCCAAGAAATACAGAGTTGGAAGTACGAAAGCTTAGAAGCATCACGTTGGCTTTTTCCTGGAATGGTTGTAGGATCTCAGGGCGTGGCTTGGATGAGATGTGAGATGTCTGCACTTGTGTTGTGCTTGGGAACTCAGTGGCTGAGACCCCTTTTGAAGGGAGGAGTGGGTGTCACGAGGAGGGGGCAGTGATGCCCCTCCCAGGCCCCCAGCACCACCATGAGCGACATCCACACTCGTCACTTGGTTCTGGGGAAGCTCCTTGTCATTGCTGTGGTCTTTGAGCACAGGCCAGGCAGAGGAGTCTTGGGGACCTTCATCTCTATTCAGCAGGCAGGTGGGCATCCATATTCATGCCTCTCTGCCGTGCTCTGCTGGGCCACCTTTTTGCTGAGGGCTCCAAGCCCCGTGCAAACAAGCTGCCTGACAAGAGGCGTGCGTGGCTGCTGTGCTGGATCCTCTGCTGTTATAGGGAATAATGACTCCTCTTACAGCCAGCTGGGTGAGAAGGGAAAAAAAAAAAAATCCACAACAAAAAGATGACTCGCTGACTTTCCCCTTTGATTTCTCCTGGCAAATTATTTGCCAGCATGTCTCCGCTGCTTTAAAATTGCTCTTATTCCTGCCTCCTTGCAAATCTGCTCTGTGGACTGCCTGTGGTCTGCGGGCTGTGGGTGCAAAGGCTCCGTTTTGATCCTCTTAACAAGGCACTCAGCAGATAGTGCTTGCTTACAGATTGCTTTCAGAGTCGTTTGTTCCAGATTATGGTAATTTCTGTCCTCCTGGTTGATGGCAGCAATCGTGTGGCTCCAGTGATTTGAGCCAGTGGATGGGTTTGGAGATGCCCAGTTCCTCCACGAACAGCTCCACCTTGGCAAGGAGGTGCTGGGCACTGCTGTTGGGTGAAGAAGGTGTTGACTGGAGTGCTGGAAGCTCCAAGGAAGTTAATGTGATGAAAGGTTGAAAATTGATGTGGGTTTTCTTTCCATACTACATCTCACCTGCAGTACTGACCACACACCTTTCATCTGCAGATTGCTGCCGCATGCAAAAGGAGACTATAAAGATGTTCTTTGCTTACAGAGGGGATAAAAACTGGAGCATAGGAGGGAAAGGGAGGAGTGACATTTTCCCAGCACTGCATGAGCCAGTGGGAGTGATTGTGAACAAAGCCCGGGGCTCTTGAAGCATTGAAGCTGCGCTGCTTGTGCCAGCCTTGCCTGATAAGAGTGAAGCACAATCTCGAGCTCCCATCTCTGCTCCTTGCTGCTGGGGCTGCCAGACCCTCTGCCACCCTTCTGCAGCTTCTTTGCAGTGTGGGCTGAGTGTGCTATTGCTGCCTTTGGTGCAGCATTGCAGACAGAGTTCTCTGGGCAGTGGGACAGCGATGCAAACCTCAGTGGTGTTATCCTTGGAAAAATTATGAAATTGAGAGCCTACAGCTAGAATGTTTGTGGCTCTCTTCTCTGCCCTGGTTGATGCAGCCCAGAACCCTGCTGGCTTTCTTTGCTGCAGCAGCATACTGCTCACTCATACTGAACTCATCCCCAGGACCTGCAGGTCCCTTTCCACAGATCTGCTCTCCAGCTGGGTAGATCCCAGCCTGTGCTGCCCTCCTGGATTTTGTTTTCCCATGTCCAAGACCTTACATTTGAATCAGAGAATGGCCTGGGTTGGAAAGGACCTTGTGAAGATCATCTCATTCCAACCCTCCTGCGATGGAGAGGGACACTTCCCCTAGACCAGGTTGTTCCAAGCCCCATCCAGCCCTGAACACTTCCAGGGATGGGGCAACTACAGCTTCTCTTCATAAGGTTCTCATTAGCCCACTCTTCCAGCCTGCCCAGATCTTCCTGCAGGATTCCTGAGATCTTCCTGAAGTCTCCACTTCCCCACTCAGTTTAGTATCAGCACATTTGGCCTTGGAGAAATCCAGGTGGACAACCACAAGTTTTCCACAAGGTAGAAGATACCCGTCAGCATCTGCCCCTTCTTAACTGGGACAGTGATGTAATGGGTCATCTCAGGGCTGGTATCATCCAGCTCCTTCCTGTTTTACCCTTCCATGTCACCAACAGCTTGTCAGCTTTCCCTTCCCCAGCTCGTGTGACTGCCAGTGCTCTAGAAATGCGCTCTCCTCAGCAGCATCAGCTGTGCGCTCCCACTGCAGCTCTGTCACACTGTGCTTGTGGGGGTCCCCCGTCGAAGGGAGGAAAGATGAATCTGACTCCATGTTCTTAGAAGGCTAAGATATGATATGGTATGATATGATATGATATGATGTTATACTAAACTATACTAAAGAATACAGAAAGGATACAGACAGAAAGTTAAAGATACTAATGAAAAACCCGTGACTCTCTCCAGAGCCTCGACGCAGCTGGCCATAATTGGCCAATAAGTAAAAACAATTCATGTGCAACCAATGAAACAATCATCTGTTGGTAAACAATGTCCAAACCACATTCCAAAGCAGCAAAACACAGGAGAAGCAAATCAGATCATATTCTTTTCTTTTTTTTCTGAGGCTTCTCAGCTTCCCAGGAGAAGAATCCTGGCCAAGGGATTTTTCCAGAAAATATCACGGTGACACGTGGTGACACAGACCTCCTGCCCAAGTGCACAGAGCTGATCAAAGCTGATGGACAGGCAGTAAAAGTAACGGGGTGTTGCTGTTTGTCTTTCTTTTTGTGTACCTTCTCTTTCAAGTTCAGAGTAGACTTTCTTGAGACAGCACAGCTTTGTTAAGGAATCACAGAATGGTTTGGGTTGGAAGGGACCTTTAAAGGCCATCTGGTCCAACCCCCTGCAATGAGCAGGGGCATCTTCAACTAGACCAGGTTGCTCAGAGCTCCGTCCAGCCTGGTCTTCGATCTTCTCTGACTCTGGCAGTTAAGTGAACTTAAATCAAGCAAGTACCCTCACTGTAAAACTTGTGGTCTTCTTCAAAGCAGGCACCTTAGCCCTGCAGAGGTTTTGGTACCTTTTGGACACCCTGCTGCTGCCTCTGCCGTGGCTTCAGTGCAATAATCCCAGTCTGCAGTGCCAGTTCTGCTGTCACCGTCTGTTTAAGCTGAGGCTCCTGCTCAGTCAGTTCAGTCAGTTCAACACTCTCACTTCAGTTCCTGTACACCTCTTGGGTAAATACCATCTGATCCCCCCATGTGCAACTGTCTCGGCTGTGTTTGCCACACCGTCTGTTGTCAGTTCTGTCCCATAACCACCTCTGACACCCTCCTGGAGGCTCAGAGGCAGTTTTTCCTCAGATTGTGGTGCTCAGACCTTAAGTGGAGCCATGAGCCAAGACCTGAGGAGAGCAGTAGTGTTACCTGATGTCTTACAGATGCTCTCTCTTGCTGTGCATCCCATTATATTTATTTTTCTTTCATAGCAGAGGGGTGCTGCCGCCTCATCCTCAGTGTGTAATCCAGTATTTCTCTGATCTCCATCCTGTCCTTTCTGCTGCCTCAAGTTGTTTTAAGTCTGATTTGATAACTGGTTTGCTGGAAGCATCTTTAATAGAGGCAAGAGGTGATGAATTGATGGGTTTGAAGATAGATGGTTTGTTGTTTCAAAGCATGGAGGCCACAACGTTGATGTGACCAGCACCATTTACCTGCTTTGAACTCAAGGATGGCCTAAAAAATAGAAAAAAACTTATTGGCAGTGGCTGTGATATGCTTTTCTCTTAACTTGTTTTTGGTTCTTGGTTTTCTTGTAATTGGTTGTTTGGGGTTTTTTCCTCTTTTCTTGTGTTTTGTTTTTGTTTTTCTCAAGAGGGGACTCATTTTCAAGCTGGATGCTACCACGAGTGGTTCTCCCCTTGAAACCAGACCTGGGCTTTCCAGTCCTTAGAGCAGATAATGTTGGACTACAACCACCTCTTTCCTGGTGTGAGGGTGGCTGTGGGGACCTGGAGAGGAATGTGGCTGAGCATGGGGGTGTGCCCAAGGGTCTCCTGCCAGGAGCAGAGATGCTCTCAGGCCACATGAGAGAAATGTCAAGGCTGTGGAGGAGAATTTGCAGGCAGAGAAGGAGCGAAGCATCTGTGCTGCCATTGCCCCAGCAGGCTGGGCACAGGGTGTGGGGGAATGATGCACTAGGGAGCAGGAGGGCATTGATTCCCAAACCCCACCAGGGCCTTCAGCAATCACCTCTAGAGCTCTCTGAGTGTCTTTGGCTTCACGAGGCTGGGCAGAGAGGGGCTGCAGTGACATAAGGTTGGCATCACGGATCTTGGCTGTTGGGAGTGGATGTTTTTGAGCTGGAGCCATTAGGATTTGGGGCCAGAAGACCTGGGTGGACAAGCAGATGTGTTGCTGGTGTAGACTGTGCAATCTGCTGGGGTGCTCTGAGCCCCCTTTCAGGGACCCCAAGGGGCAGCACTGCCCTGGGCTCTTTGCAGGGCAGAATTTGGCTATCCCTGGTGATGTAACCCCAAGAGAGCAGAAACAGAACCCTTCAATGGGAGATAGCACCCGCTCTCTGGGCGATGCCAGGCTGCCCTGCCTGTGACTTGGAGCCTTCCCAAGCGTTGTCAGTCACCATGGCTGGCCCTGTTCTCACTCACACCCAGTATTATCTCTACCCGCTGCTGCAAATTGGCTCTGAGCAATCCTTGATCTGTCAGCATCGCCTACCCACTCTCAGATGTCACCAGCCCCCGCTGCTGCCCTGCTCAGGAACGTGTCTCTCTGAAATGTAATAATTCATTAAGTTCAGATTAACTTTTTTTATTCCCCCCCTCCCCTTTCTGCCACCCTTTCGTCCTTCTAATGGACAAAAGCAATTAAGCTCCATTAGGGATCAAGTGAGTGGGAAGTGGCTCCCTCGGAGACGCTGCCGGAGACACTGCCGCAGCTGCACGGACCTTGTCCCTGAGTGTGTGTGGCACCAGCCTCCTGTAAATTAGTGCTCCACAAGCAAAAGGGCTGCCTCAGGAAAAGGGGGAAAGTGTTGCTTGATGAGCACCTTTTCCAATGTCCCCATTCCCCTCTGCAGGAGGAAGTGGCTTGAGGCTCAGCTGGTCCTTCTGGGTGGCTTCCACTGTGGGCACATGGTGATGGTTTCTCTTGCCACACCGCATGGTGAGGCCCTGGCATAGGGTATGGGAAAGCAGGAGGCAGCAGAGAGTGGCCAGGTTCCCAGCTGATACACATCAGGAGGAGCTTCCCAAGTTCTCCCAGTTGCCCACAAGCTGAGAGAGCTGGGGTTGTTCAGCCTGGAGTGGAGAAGGCTCTGGGGAGACCTTGGAGTCCCTTCCTGTGCCTAAAGAGGCTTCAAGAGAGCTGGAGAGGGACTTTGGACAAGGCCAAGTAGTTATAAGACAAGGGGGAATGGCTACCCACTGACAGAGAGCAGGGTTGGATTAGATATTAGGGACAAATTCTTCCCTGTGAGGGTGGTGAGGCCCTGGCATAGGGTGCCCAGAGTAGTTGTGGCTTCCCCATCCTTGGAAGTGTTCAAGGCCAGGTTGGATAAGCCTCTCACAGCCTGGGGTAGTGGAAGGTGTCCCTGTCCATGGCAAGGAATGAGATGGTCTTTATAGTCCCTTCCAACCCAAATCATTCTAGGATTTGGTATCTATGGGTCTGAGAAAAGTGCTGCCAAGGCTGCCGTGGAATTATGGCCCGTGGGGCAGAGCTGGGAGGACCAGAGGACAGGAAATTTCCCCTCCAACTCTGACTCCAAACAGCATTTTCTCATTCCTTGACATGCCAAATTTCCAAACAAAGGGTGGTGAGGGGTGATTGCACACCCAAAATGCTCCTGCCTTTCCTCCAGCTAGAGCAAGGAGGTGCTCTGGCATGGCACGCCCAAAACTGCGAGTGCATTTCTCTCTTGGCTGGGGAGGTCCTTCCTTCTCCCCCATCTCCTCCCACCCTCCTTCCCTTCACTTAGGCTGCTTTTCTCTTCCTTGCCTTTTGTTTCCCTGCCCAGCTTCCCTGCCCCAGGAAGAAAGTCTCATTTCAGTCTGAAAGCCAGTGCTGGAGGGGGAGTCATTTGACACTTAATGCCAGAGCGGCAGGAAACTTCACCTTCCTGGGGTGGAATTAAAAGCACTTGAATTGTCTGGGGATCTTAAACAAGAGATGCAGGGAACATTCCGGGTTTTCCACACAGACACACTCACACACACACATGCAAAAACCCACACAGCATCAGGGTGTAATAGCTCGGCTGGGGTAATGCATTCAAACGCTCTCTGCAGCAGACAGACCAGCTCTTTCTGTTCTTTGGAATGGTTTTTATTTTTCTGAGGCCTGAGATTGCTGATGGTCTCTGGGGAGAGAGATGTTCCTCTCACAGAGAGAGCACTGCCATTTGTTCTTTGTAATCACGCTTCCCTCAGAGCTTCCTGGGACTGGGAAGGGGCTGAGGGCATGGGCTGGAGTTCTGTAGATGCTGGGACTTGGGGATGGGGCAGGGAGTCTCTGTGCTGGTCATCACACCTGGACAGCTCTTGTGAGGCCCTGAGATCCAGAGGAGGGCAGCCATGTCTCAAGTTCTGGGAAAATACTCCAAGGAGAGGCTGGAAAGGAAAAGGATTCAGAGGAGGTGAAGGCAAGGGACAGGACCTTCCCTCCTCTATCCCCTCAGTGCCTCCTCACAGTGCCCAGCTTTTATTTCCTGAAGGGACACACAGAAGCTGAGCTGGTTCTGGAGTTGGGTGGCACTGGGATCATTCTCCCTGAGTGACAGCAGCTCCCAGCTGGAGCATGCAGGACTGAGCAATCAAGCAGGGCGTTTGCTCACATCCATCCAGTCCTGCTTTTCTCCTCCCTGATTGTTCACCCATCCTCTGGCCACACTTTGGCTGGGGATAGCCATGCACGTCCCCAAAAACCACCCTTGGTCCCTGCTTTCTGTGCCGTGGTTCCCCAGCCCCCTGGGCATCCTGCTGCCCCTTGGGCCTGCTCTCAGCCCTCCCTTCTGCCCTTCCCCAGGGAATTTGCCAAAGAGAGAGAGCGCGTGGAGAACCGCCGAGCCTTCATGAAGCTGCGGCGGCAGCAGCAGATCGAGCGGGAGCTCAACGGCTACCGGGCATGGATAGACAAAGCGGGTAAAGGATGGTGGCCAGGGGACATCTGGGGGGACAACAGACTGCTGGTCGTGTGGGGTGGTGGGGATAGAAAGGAATCCCTGAGTCCTGAAGTGTCCAAGGTGCTCACGTTGTGATTTGAGTGAATGGGTGGGCTTGGTCCCACCAGGCTGCGGGCAAGGACATCACCAACCTCTGGTGAGTCCTCGTGTTCTGTGGCATGAAACTGTCACATTCTGTGCATGAAGCACGTTACATCTCCAGGGAGGCTGTGAGCAACACAGCTGTCAGCTGTGCTCTGCCATGGTTTCCTCTCTCCCGGCGTTTGCTGGAGTCCCCTGCGGTGGTGGGCAGTGGGAAAGAAGAGCAGTCAACAGGGAAAAGGGTTTTCCAGTTAAATCTCCTCCTGGAGCCATCTGGAGGGGATGAACTTACTGGTTCCTACCTCGGGACTCCTGGACCTGGACTGAGGGTGGTGGAGGTTCCAGGCGTCCTCCTGACACCAGGCATGACAGCCCGTGGGTGTTGGTTCCCAAACTGCCACAGCCCATGTCCTTGCTTGCTCCTCCTAGGAATGAGGCCAGTGCATTCAGCTCCGGGAAGGGAAGATTTACACTTTCACCCAGCGTTCAGACTTGTAAAAGATGGGTGTCTTCAAATGAGTCCTGAGCACCAGACCTCAGTTTTAGCCCTGGGCTGGGTTGCTTGAGTCCCAGACCTGCCTACAATTTTCAACTTCTTTCATGAGCTTAATGGCAGTGCAGGGAGAAGGGCTGATCACAAGTAATTCTTCTTTCTGATGCGATGTTTGGTAGCTGCCACTTGTCACCCTCCAGAATTTGTTTTTGGGTCCTTAACCAATACTTGGTAAGAGTTTGCAATCTAGGGCCAGCCTCTGGGCTGGGAGAAGTTCTTAATTACCAGGCAGTGACATGTGACAGTGCCTCGTCTCCTGATGCTGAACTGTGTGTTTTGCGTAGAGGAAGTCATGCTGGCTGAAGAGAACAAAAATTCGGGGACCTCAGCCTTAGAAGGTAAGACCAGCAGTGCCCTTAAAATCTGCCTGCCCTTCCTTCTGGCTGCCTAGAGCTGGAGGCTCAGACTCTCCAGCTGTGGTGGGGAGGCCCCAGTGCAGTCTGCAGCCCAAGAGAGGGCTGAGGGGAGGTGGATTGGCACCGTAACTCCTGAGAGAGCGTGGAGGCTGGGAGGTGTCTGATCCCACACAAGGGATAGCTCTGGACTAGGATCACCTGGGTCTCTTCATCCTGTTACCAGACCTGAGTACTGACCACCAGGTCCTGATCTAACAGGCTGGCTACTGGCAGAGTTGGGCCACTGAGACTCCAACACTTGTTCCTCTTGCCTTCCCAGTGCTCAGGCGAGCCACTATCAAGCGGAACCGCACAGATGCCATGTCGGGTGATGAGCACTGTGTCGACATCTCCTCCGTGGGCGAGCGGAGGCTGGCACAGAGGAGACCTCTTCATCCAACCTTGGGTCAGTGCAGTCTGCAGCTTGCTTCCCCCAAACCTCTGTCAGCAGGTTGGGCTCCCAGAGTCCCACCCATCACATGGAGAGTGTCACAAACCAGACATCTCTGCTAGTTTAGCAGCAAACCTCCTGCTGCCACATAAAAATTCTCTGGATGAATTGTGCCCCGTAAGAGTAATGTCCGTGAGCCACCTGTCCTGTCTCATATTGCAGGAGAGGCGGGATCATCCAACTCCTTGTTCCCCTTCTTTTTCCTTTAGGTAACCCCTCGAGTCACTCTGGCCTCAAAGGCGCCAGGGTGGATGGTGCCTCGTACTTACGGCACAAGGAGCGACTCCTGCGCATCTCCGTCCGCCACATGGTCAAATCCCAGGTCTTCTACTGGATCGTCCTGAGCCTGGTGGCTCTCAACACTGCCTGTGTGGCCATCGTCCATCACAACCAGCCAGCCTGGCTCACCCACTTCCTCTGTGAGTCCCTGGGCTTGGTGTAGGGGGGAGAGCCTTGCAGCACACCCTCACTGCTTGCCTCGAGGCACACAGGGATGAGTCCCGCCACAGTCATGCTGGTGTGGAGCTGGGTGGGGAATAATCTTGGCTCCATCCATTGTGGATAGCAAAAGACCATGCAGAGGTGTTTAATTCAGCTTTGCCCTTGGCCTCATGGCCACTGAGGGCTGTCTCAGGCTTGTGAGCAAACACGGAGGCTCTGTGTCCTTCAGGTGTGATGTGTTTGTCATGAGAGAGAAACACTGCCAGTCTCAGTGGAGTTTATCCCAAAATTATGAACAGTGGTGATGGAAAGCTTGCTGGAGAACCACCTTTGAATGTGCACAAGCCATTGATGGAAATTGTGTAAATTTGCAGGGATGGGACTGGTCATGGCAGAACACCCTGGCTAAAATACTTGTGCAGAGCCTGGTGAGGGAATCGCAGGCTTGGAGATTCCCAGTTATGGAGCCTCCCTGAGCCCAGCATGGGCCAGGGCACAAGGTCAGGTCTCGGAAGCACTGCAGCGTGGGCTACTGCAGAGCAGTGTGGTCAGCCCCACGTGTCACTCCTGAGCTGCTGCAGTGGGGACAGTGCTGCTTTCTCAGATGTGCTATTCTTCCTCACCTTGAAAATGTCCCTGTCAAGCCCCAGCTCTACCCAAATCTGCAGTAGTCAGCTCAGGCCTGCTGAGCTCCCAGCACGCTGCATTGTGGTGTGGCAGCTGGTCGTTGTGAGAAGCATCTTCTGGGAAAGGTGAAGAGCCAGGCTCTTGCCTGCTAAATGTTCATCAAATAGCTGGAAAGGCTTTTCACTGGCTCTTGGCTGTTTGGCTCTGTTTCCCTGGCCAAATTCCAGCCATGCAATGATTTTAATCCAGGTTGATAATATTCCCCTACAGTGTTGTGTGGTTGATGCCTTTGTAGGCTCCTCAGCCGATGTGGTTTAATGCCAAAGAGCTGCTCTGCTCTGTGTTGGCCATGTTTGGTCTTCTCAGTCCCCTGGGACACTGGTGCCTCTTCCCTGAATGATTAACTCATGGGCCTGATGCTCTGTTATATATGGTTTTGCTCCTCACAGATCAAATTCCCTCATCCCAAACCCTGAGAGTTTGGGGATGCAGTGTGGTCCTTGACTTGTCCCATCTCTGTAGTGTGCTGGATGCTCAACTGGTGGGTGCAAGCAGCGTGCTCCACACAGCTCAGTGCCTCAGGCATGCTTGGGTTTTGCCTTCCAGACTATGCAGAGTTCCTGTTTCTTGGGCTCTTCCTTCTGGAGATGTCCTTAAAGATGTACGGGATGGGGCCACGCCTTTACTTCCATTCTTCCTTCAACTGCTTCGACTGTGGGGTGAGCGGCCCCAGGGATGCTGTGGGTGTGGGGGGAGATGCTTGGCAGGGGTCTGCAATGCAAGGCACCAAGGGGGGGATCAGGATGGCCCTCACAGTGGGCAGGGAGCACTTTCTGCCAGGACCGCCTGAGACACCAGGTCCTGGACTGGGTGGTAGGTGCCTCGTCTTCAGGGATGTTAAGATTCCCTGCAGCAGCCCATCCTGAGCCTGTCTTTGACTTGTGGCTGTGTCTGCTTCTCAGGTCACAGTGGGAAGCATCTTCGAAGTGGTTTGGGCTATATTCAGACCAGGAACCTCTTTTGGGATCAGTGTCCTACGAGCTCTTCGTCTCCTGCGGATATTTAAAATAACCAAGTGCGTACCCACCATTAGTGCCTGTTACCCTCCGTCTCAGACTGTGGCTGCAGCCCAGATCCAGTCACTCCTGCTCTCCAGCATCACTGGCAGTGCTCCAGCAGTATCTCTGTTTTCTAGGTACTGGGCATCCCTGAGGAATTTGGTGGTCTCACTGATGAGCTCCATGAAATCTATTATCAGTCTGCTCTTCCTCCTCTTCCTCTTCATTGTTGTCTTTGCCCTGCTGGGAATGCAGCTGTTTGGAGGCAGGTATGTCATTTCAAGGCTGAGGAACAGGAGTTTCTTGGCATTAAAGCCAAGTGATGACAACCTCTTCAGGGGCCCAGCAAGACTGTACCTCCCCCCTCAGTCTCCTCCCACACAAAAATCCCTGCTCGAGGGCTGCCTTTGGGCTGTGTGGGTCCTTCTATCCAGGAGACCTTCTGATTTCTGGAACCAAATGCTCAGGAGACCTTTTCTAGAGTGGGGAAGGTCCTCCTAAACATAGGAGAACTGGTAGCACAGCAGTCAGGGGTTTGGTGACCTTGGTATTTCACCCACCTGGTTCCCTTTCCAGGTTTAACTTCATGGATGGGACTCCGTCAGCGAACTTTGACACCTTCCCTGCAGCCATCATGACGGTGTTTCAGGTAGGAGCTGGGCTGCCAGGAGAGTCAAACAAAGAAACTTGGTACCACCTGGTTTCTCCCCCATGGCTGGGAGGGGCTCTTTACACCACACAAGTTCCCCTCTATCAGCTGTTGCTTCCTCCCTCTCCTGCACAACAAAGTGGATGGAAGGAGGTGGAAACTGTTCCACCTCTGTTACAGAAGGTGAAGAGTTTCAAAACTCTTCTGAGGAGGCTTTAAATGCTCATCAGTGTGCAATGGGATGTCCCTCAGGTGCTGCAGAGCTGGGTTATCCACTGCAGGGGGTCCCTGTACCTGGTGCCTGTGTGTTGGTGGCACAGATGGGCAGTGCAGGTGACAGAGCTGCTGCCCTGTGTCCCCGCAGATCCTGACAGGCGAGGACTGGAACGAGGTGATGTACAATGGCATCCGCTCCCAGGGAGGCGTGCGCTCAGGGATGTGGTCCTCCATCTACTTCATCGTCCTCACCTTGTTTGGAAACTGTATCCACTGGGCTGCTGTGCTTTCAGTGCTGACAACACCCCCTCCTCACCCTCTCTGGGGGCATCCCCCTCCCCTTCTTCCCCTCCCAGCTGAGGGACACCCATCACATACCTGTGGGTGTCCCAAAGGCAGAGAAGGAGCTGTGGGGAGGTGCACTGGGGGCTGTTTCTGTGGGGTAGGTGAGGAGTTTGTACCTTTGGCTGGGCTCCTTGGGAGCTGCAGATACACATGTCCTTAACACACGGCTTGTGCATCCTTAGCTGCTCTCAGATACTCTGCTGAATGTCTTCTTGGCCATTGCTGTGGACAACCTGGCCAACGCTCAGGAGCTCACCAAGGTACGTTCATGCTGCTCCTTTTCCTTCTCCTGTGGAGAGAGTGGGGCCAAAGCCATTTAGGCTTTGATTTAGGAAAACACTTCAACATGCTGGTCTTTCTAGGAACGCCCACACTTCAAGTATGGCTTTAATTATTTCTCCATGTAAACTCCCCAGTCCCATTTGCCATCAGTCAGATGGAGATAACCCTCATCTGTTGGGTGGGACCTGATGTGGGGACTCTTATCTGCCCGAGCACTCTGGAGATGTGGAGTGGGAAGCATTTTCCAGTGGTGTCAATATTTAT
The DNA here is from genome assembly GCA_013400635.1 of Hypocryptadius cinnamomeus. Classification (NCBI taxonomy): domain Eukaryota; kingdom Metazoa; phylum Chordata; class Aves; order Passeriformes; family Zosteropidae; genus Hypocryptadius; species Hypocryptadius cinnamomeus. The sequence goes on from VYZP01029532.1 coordinate 78,752, forward strand.
TTCCCTTCTGCCCACAGATGCGGGCAGTAGATGTGATTTAGAATGCAATTTAGGCTGGTGCTCAGTTGCTTTAAGACCATGCTGGGGAATATTTGGGGAACTCAAAATTGCTGGGGCACCATCTGGATAACGGTGAGCAGGAGAGAGCTGCAAGGGTCGGTGCCACTCTTCGGAGCAGACCAGTGGTCCTGTGGTGCCCAGATTTTTTTGGAGCCCGTGGTATTACTCACATCCCTGGGACTCACTGGAAGGCTTCCACACCTTGGGTGTAAATCTGACCCCAAACGGGGCACGGTGCTGGTTTGCCTGCGGGCTGTGTGCAGGGGTCCTCCCACGGTGGGAGGGTGCAGATGGCACTTCAGGGGCTGCCGGCTGCCGGCTGGGGTGCGAGGGATGTGCTCGCCCCACGGGTATCAGCAGCATCAATTAAGAGAGCGCTGAGTTTTTGAAAAGGCTGAATGCTCGCTAATGACTCCTAATGACATTCTTTGCTCCGGAGACACAACCATACTCATTAAAGCAATCCGGTCTCTGCCGGGGTCATTCACGGATGCCTTACCTCCCACTCGGTTTGGGGGATGCCTGTCTGGCCCCTGTGGCTGTGAAGAAGGGAGGGCTGAGCTGGTCTGCGCTGTCTGGGGTTATGCCACCATGCTCAGCCCAGCTCTTTCCCGGAGTGGGCTGGGTTCACTTATTTGAGCAGCACTGATGCCTTGGGGAAGATCTGGTGTAGTGGGGAACCTGCATCCCCACAGCATAAGGGAAGTGTCTCTGGAAGTGATGCCTTAAAATTTTACCCTATTTTTTCAAATCCTGTACTGCATTATTGCACAACTCTAAACTCCATACAGAGTGTTACCTTCTGTCTTCACATTTTGGTCAGACAAAACAATCCCTCTGGGCCTGAAACTCAAGGACACCCTACTGCCTCAGGCCCCAAAAAGCATGAACAAAAGTGAATTGGGAGGTGCAAACTGGGGGAATATGACTTCATTACCTGAAGCTGTAATTGGAGGATTAACCCCTGATATGTAAATGGACAAATTTATAATTGTCTGAAAAACTTGTGACCATTGTTCATCTTAGGTGTAGCCCCTTGGAGGCTTTTGACTGCCCAAGGGGTGCCTGTTGAAGGCCTTTAATAAATACCCACTTTATCCTCTTAACCTTGTCTAGCCTCTATTCTAGGAAGCCACTCCAAGGCATCAGAAGTACAGATCCCCCTCAATCCCTCGAGCCTTGGCATCAAAGGTTGCTCTGCACTCCCTCACTTCTCCCAATAGCTGAGCTCTCCCTCAGAACCCCAACACCCCACTGAGCAATGCCCCTCTTTTCTCTGCAGGATGAGCAGGAGGAAGAGGAGGCCTTTAACCAGAAGCACGCCCTTCAGAAAGCCAAAGAAGTCAGCCCCATGTCTGCCCCAAACATGCCTGCTATCGAGTGAGTGACTCCCCAAGACCCCCCAAGTGACCCCCCCAGAGCTCAGCCAGGCTTAGAAGGGCACAGAGCTGCAGTAGAGCCTGGCCTGGCTGGTTGGGGGGGCTGCCAACAAGAAAAAAGGAGTCCCCACATGGGGTGACTCCCTCTCTGGGCATCTTCCTGAAGATGGATGGAGGTCTAGGAGTGTGCTCCCCATGAGCAGCAGTGCTTTTGGAGAGGTGACAGCTCTCCAGGGAGCTCCTGAAATTGCCAACCTCTATACCAAGCTGCAGCCTCAGTGCTTGGGCATAGCAAAAATATGCTAAAAGAGGCTTTCTGCCCCAAATATAGAGCTCAAGCACTCAGGGCTGATGGTAGGAGGCTGGGGAGGAGGAAGGTATTTCAAGTTATTCTTGAGGAGGGGTGATATTTGTTCCTGGGGAGTGTTTCTTCATGGCAGAGCTGCAGGAGAGCAGCCAGGGCTGGGGGAGAAGGGAGCAGTGGTGTCACAAATCTCCCTCGGGCTCCTTGCTTGGGAGTGAATGCAGTTAGGAAAGATGGAGCGGGTTTGTGAAACCATGTTTGATTGTTCAAAAATTTGATTTGGGTGAGAAAAAAAAGCCCCAAACCACATAAACCTCCAGCATGGTGTTAAGAAGCCTTGTCTCTGCATTTCAGCAGGAGAAATTTCTGTTTTTTCCTTCCTAGCTGCCTTTTTTCTCTTTATTTTGTGGTGTCATATGGTCTAAATCACATAAAACTTTCAAAGTCAACATTGGAACGAGGCGTTTTGATTTGTTTCCCAAAACAGTACATTTCAGTACAGCTGAAGGGATTATATTTTTTTTCCCTCTTTTTTTTCCTTTTTTTTTTTTTCTCTTTTTTTTTAATAGAATCCCTTCCCAGGGAATTTTAGGTTTCGTTATGCTTTGAAACCCAGCCAAGCTTGTACACGGCAGAATCTCTCACAGATTTGCTGAGAGAAACTGCTGTCTTCAGGCGAGTGCTGATCTGGGGGGGTCAGAGGCAGCCTTGGGAATGGCCCCCTCCCTGGTTTGGCAGTGGTGGGATGCTGTGGTCCTGCATCCTGCGTGGTTTTAGGGGCAGCAGGAACGGGGTGTGCTTGTAAGGCCTGCCTGATGCCCCCAGCAGCCCCAGATTTTACCCTGGATTGGGGCTGATGGGGTGTTCACAGTGAATCTGTCTGCCCAAGTACTAGGGGGGTTTAGGGCAGAGGTGGTAGAGTCTGTATGTTGCATCTGTTTCTGGATACCAGTGGGAATGTGTTGGACAAAGGGAGGGAATAGAGACCTTTAGGCTGTGGGAGAGGCTGAGGAATGGACAGATAGGAGAGAGAAAGACGGGGAGATAGAATATATCAGGGCAGTAAAGGATTTGCCCACACTGCACATCCCTGATAGAGCTCTCTAGTCATTGCCACATAGAGCTGGTTGGGAAAACAGATCTTTTCAACCTTTCCTTGTTGTTCTGGCGGCATTGAAAGGGGAGGTATTTATATTCATGGGGCTTTTTTCCAGCTCACCAGGTTGGATTGGGTTCAGGCCCAGGCAGTAGATGCCACAGTAAGGCTGGCTGGTATGGTCAGCCTCAGGTCTGGTGTGCTTTTGGTGGTGCTGAGCTTGTGGAGGGACAGCACAGTGGTGGCCAAAGCAGAGCAGAGCTGGCCCAGAAGGGAGCTCAGAGCTGGGCCCTGCCTTTGGACACGGGTGGCTCCATTTCCCCGCGGGTACCTGGTGCATGCAGGCTGGCACTGCTCCCACCGGCAGTGTGGGCATGGATGGGTGTTCCCACATGGCCAGGGGTGGCCCTGGTGCCTGTGGGAGCGCTGTGTTTGTATACCTGGGTGCAGATGGCTCGGGGCTGCCAGGTGGGCGCTGCGGGCGCGCGTTGAACAATGCACCAGCATGCATTGGTGCCGGACGCGCTGCGTGGATGCGTCTGGAGGCTCGGCAGCTCGTTGTGAGAATGCTGTGGGTGCTGGCAGCTCCAGCCCTGCCTCAAGCGTGGCACTGAGGCCTTCCCATGCACGGGGATCAATGGAGACCATAAGCACCGGCATGACTGGAGCACCTCTCCCGTGAGCTGGGAGGATTGAGGTTGTTAAGCCTGGAGACCTTGGAGCACCTTGAGAGAGCTGAAGAGGGACTTCTGACAAGGTGTTTTTTTGATAAATGATAGGACAAGGGGGAATGTCTTCAAACTGTTGGGAAGTGGTCACAACAGCGAGCCTGCCAGAGCTCAAGAAGCATTTGGACAGTGCTCTCAGGCACTTGGTGGGATTCTTGGGGCTGTCCTGTGCAGGGCCGGGAGCTGGATTCGGCTCTGTGAATCCTTGGGGGTCCCTTTGAACTCAAGATGTTCTGTGTTTCTATGGTTGCATATTCTTAGGGCAGCGTTCTTGGAGCTGTGTGTATCTGAATCTTTTCTATGCTGAGGCAAAGGTTAAAGCCTGGAATCTCACCCTGCCAGCCCTGTTAACTTGCTCTGTGTGGGGCTGCTCAGGTAACAGCAGCTCTGTGGCATCTCAACCTGGCCTTGTGCCTTGTGTTTGCTGGGGAAGTTCACGTTCCCCTCTGTGCTCCCAGGGCAGCATCAGCTCATGGTGGTGGCTCTGAGCAGGTCAGGGCTGGCCTGATGCATTGCTTCCTCTTTCCAATTGCCATGTGTTTCTTGGAGAAGTGAGTTTGGAGCAGTTTGAGGCAGCGGTTAAGTATCCAAGGATGTCTCGGAAGTTCTGAAGGACTGGAGCCTGCACTGCTCTCTCTGTGCACGATATGGGGAAGGCTCCCAGGGAACAGAGTGCCAGCGTGAGTGTGGGCAGCCCGTGACCAGCCTTCCCGTGGGGGCTCACTGTGGAAGCACAGGGCCAGGATGAGCCCTGCCCAGGGAGGGGGGACAGCTCTGTGCGCTGCCCACACGAGTGGAAGGAGGGGATTGAACCCATTTGTTTTTCCTCCGCAGAAGAGACAGGCGGAGGAGACACCACATGTCGATGTGGGAGCCACGCAGCAGCCACCTGTATGTGGGCGGCGGGGGCGCGTGTCCGTCTGTGCCTCCTGTGCTGTCTGTGCGTCCGTCCGCGGGGCCGGGGCACACCCCGCTCCCCTCCGGCCTGGCCGGCAGGGAAGGGAGTGGGAATTCATCGTGTGTGTGTGTGTGTGTGTGTGTGTGTGTGTGTGCTGTATCCGTGTGCCCCGTGCTCCCCTCGCTGTGTGCGGATCCCCGTGTGCGGTGCCGCGGTGCCGGCACCCGTCGCTGGCTGCCCGTGGGTGTGAGCAGTGCCCGTGGCCGTGTGTGCTCCTGGGTGTTTCCCTGTGCCGCGGGGGTGTCGGGAAGGGCACGTCTTGTATTCTCCAGGGCGTTTTACCACGCTGCAAAGGTTTTGTGGCGTAGCCCAGAAGCCCAGTGCAGCTCCTTCCCCTCAAAATCGCTGCTCCTCAAGCCTCAGGGCAGGCTTTCCATCCAGGATGTGCTGCGAGAGAGGCGAGGAGAGGTCCCTGGATGCAGCAAGAGGGCTTGGCCCATATTTAAGGTGTCCCCAGGCAGTCACACAAGAGGAAGGTGGTGTCTGCCTGCCTGGGATAGGGCAAACCAGGATGCTGGCTGCTCCCAGAAGCTGGATGTGCTGCCTGAAAGGTTCAGAGCAGCAGCAAAGCTGCTGGGGCTGGTCATCCATCAGCCTGATGCTCTCTGAAGGGACACAAGCACACTCCCAGCCCCATTTCCAGCACCAGAGGGACACTGACGAAGCCTTAGCACAGCCTGTAACCCTGGCGGTGGCACTTCCTTCTGCCTGGGATTCCCAGATTAAATCCAGGGTGGGTGCTTCACCGGGAGGAGGCTGTGGGCAGCAAGGATGGTGACCCCTCGCCGTCCCCCATTGCAGGCGGGAGCGTCGCCGGCGGCACCACATGTCGGTGTGGGAGCAGCGCACCAGCCAGCTGCGCCGCCACATGCAGATGTCCAGCCAGGAGGGCATCAACAAGGACGAGCCACCCCTCATCAATCCCCACGCCAGCATCTTCCGCAGGAAGAGACCCGGGGAGGGTGTCACCCTGGAGAAATGCGCTGAGGAGCAGGGCAAGGGAGAGCGCGAGGGACCCGAGCAGCCGGTCCCAGGGGCCAACCCCGGCGGTGGGGAGGACAGGACATCGCCCCGGGCCAAGCGGGACCTGTGGCAGCAGAAGTCTTGCCATGGGAACTGTGAGCCAGGAGAACAGGACGGGGCAGGAGGCAGCATTGAGGATAGGGCGAGGATGAGGCAGAGCCAGCGGCGCAGCCGGCACCGCAGAGCCCGCGTGGAGGGGAAGGACACGGCTGGCATCTTGGGGAGCCGCTCGGCCAGCCAGGAGATGGGGCTGGAGGAGGCCAGCACTGCAGAGGGGACACAGGATGGGGACCGGCATGGGGACGTGGCTGCAGCAGAGGCGCTGATTCCGGGGGAGCCAGAGGCGAGCGGGGAGTCCATCAGGTTGGTACCTGCAGAGGGCATCTTGCCATCCCCACAGCTCCCCGTATTCTGTTCTTCTCCTGTCCCCTGTCCTCACTCCTCTTTTTCTCCCCTGTCCCTGCTGCAGGACGAACGGGGTCCCTGCTGGCGATGCCGATCTGATTGGGACCACCAAGAAGGGCAGCCCCCCACACATCACACCCGAGCTCTCCCAGGGGAAGACGGGCACCCTGATGGAGCAGGACTGCAGCAGCCCTGACACGAGCGAGCAGGCGCTGTTGGAGCCCAGCCGCAGTGTGAGCCGCAGCGAGCCCGACCTCTCCTCCATCACCCCCAACACCGAGAAGGCCACCGAAAGCACCGCCATCATGATCGATGTCCACGACTCCGCTGTGGTACAGAGTGAGGACCTGTCTCTCTTTCCTGAGCCCCTCTCCCAGCCCTCAGGGACCCTGTTGGGATGGAAAGCCGCTTGCATGGCTTTTCCTGTCTGCATCCATCAGCTGGGGGGGATCTCCGTGCTGCTCCTTGCAGTACCTCACCCCAGTTTTGCAGGGGAGCTCAAACGCTGCTGTGCCAGCATCCCCTGGGGTCTGTGTCCCTTTCTCACCTCTTCCCATCCACCCCTTCATCTGATCCATCATTTCCCACCACCCCTTCATTTTATCCATAATTTCCCCTTCCTCTCTGCCTGGGCAAAACTCTCACATTCCCTGTTTTTCCTGGAACATCTGTAGCCTCCGGCAGCTCACTGTCACTCAAACCCCTTAGCGGCATCCTTGCTGTCAAGGTGAGCTGCTTTAAACAGTGTTATTAATTAAGCAGCAAGGTGAAAACTGGCCTTGTTAAACCCATTTCATCTGCTCCATCCCAGCAGCTGGTGTGTTTTCTTCCTGCCTAGTCCCTCTCCCTGTGACAGCACAGGGATTCAGAGCAGGAATTCAGAGGGGGGTTGCCCGGGTGGCAGGGACACCCCAGGGTGTTGTCTGGGTGCAAGGTCGGGCAAAGGCTCTCGCTTTCCTGCAGTTAGCAACAAGACAGACGGTGAAGCCAGCCCCTTAAAGGAGGCCGAGACCAAAGAGGATGAGGAAGAAATGGAGAAAAAGAAGAGGAAGAAGGAAAAGAGTGAGACAGGCAAAGCCATGGTGCCGCACAGCTCCATGTTCATCTTCAGCACCACCAACCCGTGAGATGTTTTTCACTCTGGGGCTGGGGAGGGCTGCAAGGGGAAGGACCCCAGACATCACCAAAACCAGGGAATCCCTGCAAGAAGGGAGCTGAGTGTCCCCCAAACAGGCTTGATAAGCAGCCATGGAGTTCCCCAAGCCCCACATAGCTCTCTCTCTGTGGAATGGCTCATGGCTCGCTCTCCCAGCTGCTGATTGCTAAGCTGGGATTTTTATTCCTTGTTTGTTATATTTACCTGCAGTTTTCTGCTGCTCTGTAGCTCTTACCCAGATCCAGCAGCCTGGAAGAGCAAGCACCCCAATTTCTTGGGGACTCTCCCTGCCTGGCTGTGGGGCTGAGACAGCTGAGAAGAGGGATCAACAAGCCCAAACACCCCTTGGGCTCCCTTCTTCTGCTCCTCAGGCTTTGCTACCCATCTCCCTACCCTGGAAGGTGGCATTATGGGGTGGGCTTTGCACAAGGGCTGTGGCTGTGGCCTGCCAGGGGCTCACAGGTGGGGTGTGGGCTGTGTCCCTGCAGGGTGAGGAGGGCCTGCCACTACATCGTGAACCTGCGCTACTTCGAGATGTGCATCCTCCTGGTGATCGCTGCCAGCAGCATCGCCCTCGCCGCCGAGGATCCCGTCCTCACCAACTCCGACCGCAACAAAGTGATTGCAACCCCCTCCCGCTGCCCCACCAGTGCAGGCAGAGCTCCTGCAGGATTTTAGCTCTGTAGGATCTGTAGGATCAGGGCAGCCGGTGGTGGCACTTGCACTGTGTCGTGGAATCTGGCTTCTCCCCCATCACCTTCCCTTGTGAACCGTGGGAGTTACTCTCAGCTTCCCACACGTGGGGTTTAGAGCCTGGGGAGAGACCAGGATGCCTGGTCAGCTGTAAAGTGGCTTGGACTGAGGAGATGCTGGTACTGGTGTGGGGCAGGTGATATTGGCTAGCAGCGTCATTTCCAAGCCATTTGCATGGGGAATGATTCCCTCCTGCCTGCACAGGCTGGGTTTGAGGCTGTCCTGAACTCTTAGGGATGAGGCTGGGTTTGGGACAATCAAACAGACCCCATGTTGCCCCTGAGCCAGGCAAGCTGCTGCAGCTGGGTGTCTGGGTGGGCACGGGTTGCTTGGCAGCAGCTGCAGAGCACCTGTGCCCTCTGTCTGCAGGTGCTGAGGTATTTCGACTACGTCTTCACTGGTGTCTTCACCTTCGAGATGGTGATCAAGGTAAGAGCCCTGACAGGATGCAAATCCCTGGGAAATAGCTCAGTTCTGCAGTTCTGGTCCTAAATTTAGATGGTGGAGACCTTAAAGTCTGGTTCTCAGCAGTGCTGGTCCAGTGTGCTCAGCACTTCCTTTATCAGCCTCGAGGCTTCCACAAAATGCCAAGTCCTACACCCAGGACACTGGGATGTGTCTGCAGTGTCCCTGTCCCTCTGCTTGGTGTCTGAGCTGCTCATTCCCTGCCTGTTTTTCTCTCTGTATCTCCCTTCCAGATGATTGATCAGGGCTTGATCCTGCAGGATGGCTCCTACTTCCGAGACCTCTGGAACATCCTGGATTTCATCGTGGTGGTGGGAGCGCTGGTGGCTTTTGCCTTGGCGTAAGTGGCCCTTGTCCTTGTCAGCTCCCTGCCTTCCCTGGGCTGGGCTGGGAGAAGGATGAAACTGTGTGTTATGGCTACTAGACTCTGACTTTCTTTTGTATTTTATTTCTCTGCACCCTTCTGCTATGGCTCCTGGCAGTGGTGTGTGGCTGCTCCAGAGATGTGTTTCTCCTTGTTTGTCAGAAGCTGGTGAGAAAGCAGGCAGGGAGCAAGGCAAGGCAAGCTACAGATGCTAGGAAGAAGTTGCTGGTGCAAGTGGATTTGAAACAGAGCAGAAGGGGCTGTTAGAGAGGGGGAAAACAGCCTAAAGGTGCCAGAGCTGGAGTTACACACCTGCTATGCGTCTTGGGGTGCACAGAGACAGCAAAAGCAGCAGCCTGCCAGGTGGAGCTGCCCTGTGAACATATTTGTGCTGGAAATGGTAGCCCTGGCTGGTGACTTTTCCTCTGGTCTGAGCGGGACATTGCTCTGGAGCCCTGCAGGAATGGGCATGAGGCCAGTGGGGTTTGTGCCAGCACGCTCTGTGGCATCATGGAGAGGGCTGTGTGCTTGCCCTGCAGTGTCCCCACTGAGCAATGTTTGGAGATTGGGCCCTGGCACTGAGCTTGTGGCACTTGTGGGTACTGGGATGTGCCACAGAGGGCAGGAGCACGCAGGGATGAGTTTCCTGCTGCTCTGATGTGCCCTGTGCTGCTGGCTGGGGCAGGGGGTGCAGTGAGCTCAGGGAGGGATGTGTGGTGCCAAGGTGATGCTTGCAGGGAAGGAGCATCCCCTGGTCCCCCGGGCTGTGCTGCCTTATTGGTGCCCGAGGACAGAGAGGAGCAGAGAGGAGAGGCTCAGGCTCCTTTGTCACGCTGTTGTTCTCTCTTTGTGCCTGTGACACTGGCAGCAGTGGCTGGTGACAGGGGAGGGCCTGGCAGCCATGCAGACGGGAGCCTTGGCCTTGTCCACAGCTCAGGTACTGTGCGGGACTCCCGGGGTGCCCACGAGGTCCCTCGATGGATTACAGCCCGTAATCCATCCCTCCCACCTCACCCCGGAGTGGGCAGCAGCTCCTTCTCCTGGTTCTCACCCACTTGTGCCCCTCTGGCTCGTTGCTTGTGCCTTCCTCACCCTCCTCACTCCATTCCTGGCCGGTGCTTCCAGCCCCTGCTCTCTCCTTGGGAAGAGCACGGGAGAATTCAGCTCACCCAGCACAGGGATGAAGCAGCCCCTGGGCAGGGCAGGGGGCTGACCACAGACCCTGGCATAGGGAAGGGGCTTGGGGCAGGTTTGCTGCCTGGGAACAATGCTCTGAGCCTCTGGAAGGCCACACAGGCCACCATGAGGGTGGATGGAGCATCTCCAGGGTCTGGCTGATCCCTGCTCTGCCAGGACAGCCCCTTGGAGCGTGTCTGGCAGGGCTCAAGGGCATCAGCAGCCTGAAGATGCACTGAGTGGTTTGAGGGGGAGGGCAAGGGAGCCTTTTTCTTCCAAGGCGACTTCCAACAAGAATTTTGATGGCTGAAGGAGCACAGGTTGTTGGCTCAGCCTGCTCGTGGGTGGAGGGGTGTCCTCACCAATGCACAGGAATTGCTTACTGTCCCCTCGTCCTCACCCCACAAGGGTGGCACAATTCCTGCACTGGCCTTGCTGCTGGCAGGGCCCAGCACCGAGCATGTGGGGAAGCTGCCTGGCACCTTCCAGCCCTGCTTGCCACCTGCCTGCCTCCAGCCCTCCTCCTGAGGGAAGGACCTTCCCTCTGGGCATGGGGCAGCTGAATTCTCGAGGGTGAGCACCCCCATGGGCCGTGGCACCAAAGCCCTTCCCGTGGAGAAGGCCTTGGCATCTCCACGCACGTTTGCAGCAAGCAGTGGTGTCTCCTGCTCTCTCCTGCAGCTGTAGCTGGGTAGATCCTGAGCTGCTTGTGCCATGGACGGGGCTTTTTTGTCATGTAAACCTGCAGGATTGTCCGTCTGCCCCGCCTCCAGCCTGGCTCCTGCTGGAGGAGATGAGCTCATGGCTTCGGCAGTGAAAGGAACAAAGGCACCACGGTGATTTCCGATGGGTTCATACATTATAAAGCATTTATAAGAACATCTGCCTCTCCCCTCAGCAGCCCACCACCGCCACGGCCGCGGGAGCTGCAGGATATTCACCAGCTCTCCATGTCCCAGCTTGCCACCCTCCCTCCCAGCCTCCCTCCTGATCTCCAGGGGAAAACTCTGGTGGTGATGTTCCAATCTCTCTCCTTTTCTTCTCCCTCCGTGAGCTTTTTGATGTGGGGCCAGGGCAGGGGCGGTGTTTTCCTCCTTCTCCTTATTTCTCCTCCTCCTCCTCTCCTCCATGGTGGGAACAGCAGTGCCCGTGGAGTGGTTGTGGCAACTACCTGGATGAGAGCAGCTGGAGCCTGAGTCCAGCACTTCCCAGTAGGAATGCTGGGATGTGCCATGCTGGTTTCCTGCCCCTCTTGCCTCCCCCCTGCACTCTGTTTTTCCCACAGGGGTGGCTGTGGGCGCAGCAGGAGGTCTTTGAGCTGGTTCAGCAGTGCCACCATCACGCACAGGCTGTCCGTGCCACGTCCAAATCACTGATCGCCAAGTGTCCACCCACAAAGCCGTCTCTTTGTGTGCCATTGTGGCTTGTCCACTGCTCCCTCCGAGGCCACAAATCCTGAGAGAGGCTGTCTCCATTCATCTGTAGCTCTCCACATGGAAAGCTAATCATCAATCCATACACAGCTTAAATAAAAAGCTGTAAATCTCCAAAGAGTTCAAATTAAATTAACTGAAATAACCAGAACCACAACTAAAGACCCTGCTCGCCTTTGCCTCTCTCTGAGGCTGCAGTTCAGAGCAGTTTTGCAGAGCTATCCAGGGCTGGGGGAAAGGTTGGTGGAGAGGCGGAGTGGCCAATGTGGAGCCCTTGATGTGCAGGGGCTGATTACCCAGCAGAGGGGCCTCTTTCCTTGCAGCATCTCCTTGAGCCCATTGGCACCAGGGCTTGGAAGAAAGAAGGACCCCTAGGTACTGCAAAATAACCTGGTGTGAGGCAGGTTAGGGCAGAGGTCCCACCAGCACAGAAGTGCTGCAAAGTTAAATTGTCACCTTTTCAGCACACCTCCCACATGTTGGACTGACACACAGCCAGGGGCTGGGGTTAGTTTTATGTGTTTTAGGAAATGTTTTACTTACAGGCTTTGCCCCCAGTGCTGGGCACTCTGTGTGCACGTGGCAGGGACTTGGCTCAAACAGGGACAGAGGCTTGGTTAAAACCAGGGACCTTGAAGCCCCCCTTGGCTTGTCCAATGGAGCGTCCTGCTGGCTTGCAGGAGATCCTGCACTGCAGCTCAGGCTCAGTGGAGCTCTCAGTAGAGGTGATTTAGCAGAATTTGAATGGGAACTATTGTGGCTTTCAGGTAGGTTCCCTTGGAGGCACCTGCCTTTGGCTCACTGACCCCACAACTCCTGACTGAGGAGGACTGTGCCTTCCTGCTGTTGCCCACTATCCCACTCCATGCAGGTTCCTCTTGCAGCAGAGCTTCCACCACGTGCCCCCCACCCAAAACCTCCAGCAGGGAGGGCAGGAGGGGCTTCTGGATGAGTCCTTCCCTGGAGATGTGCCCCATGCTGAAGGGTACAACATGGTCTACACGCCGTGCCTTTCTCCTGAGGTCTGGGGTGGTGGGCAGCTGCTGCAGGGTCCCCATGCAGCTCCCCTGACCCTTTTCTTACCTTCCTCCTCTCTTTCTTTTTCCATCTCTCTGCTGGTGCTGCTCGGTGGCTGCTGGGCTGGATCGCCGACAGGAATGCTTTGGGGTAACTATGGTGCTCGAGATCTCGTGGGATGCTGCTCCTGGGAATGCAGGGGGGTGGGTGCAGATGGAGGTCAGTCTGTCCCACACCTGGGCTCACCCTCAGCTGCATTTTCAGGGACTGCAGCACACTGCTCTGCAGGTACTCCTGAGGGCTGAAGGGATCCCCCCTCAGCAGGTGTCAGACACTGCAGTTGGGGTGTCCTTGGTGACAACTTGCAGCAGCTGAGTGCTGCCCTCAAACCCTCACCCCAGCCCTCAGTGAGATGTCTCAGGCCCTTATCCAGGCCCTCTTTCTGAGCAAAACAGGAGCAAAGTGAGTCCTAGGTCTGTCTGTACAGTTGCTTCCCATGCAAGTGAGGGCTGTGCTCCTAGGGAGGGCTATTAATTAGTGGTTTTGTTTACATCTTGTAATGATTAAGCCCATTATTGTACTCCCTGTTGCATTAACCCTCGCCAAGGAGCTGTGTAATTGGGAGCATCTGTTGTTAAAAGTAATTTCTTTGACGTTTTTCAAGGGTGCCTGGTGGATCCAAGCTGTGCCACCTTCACCAGGACCTCGCTGCTCCACCCTGAGATCCAGTCTTTAGTTAAAAGACAAGAAAAAAACCCACCTGCTGTTGTGGTTAGGGAATAATCATCATATGCAAGAAATAAGGGTCATGAGGGGGCTTTTCTAAAGAATTCTCCTGGTAAGCTCTGCCTCCCTCAGCTGACTTGGAGTGAAGGCAAGAGTAGCCTTGATCTGGAGAGACCTTTGAGACCCTCCCAAGGGTACAACCCCTGTGCCTTGGTCAGGGACACCTTCCACTAGACCAGGCTGTTCAGGACCCCACTTAACTTTGCCTCGAGCACTTCCAGAGATGAGTCACCCACAATTTCCCTGGCAATGTAGACCCCATTGAGCAAACCTCCCTCATTTTATTCTGCATTTCTTGCAACGGGTAGGAAACAATTTGCAGCGATGGTGACCCTGCGCAAGCCGCAGTTGCAAACAGCGCATGCCTGAAGGGCAGAAGCAAAGCTTGTGCCCTGCAAACCTCCTGGCACTGCCTGCCCCGGCCCTGGCACTGCTTCTCACAGTGAGGGGTTTGTTGAGGTCACTGAAAGGGTGCTAATCCCAGGAAAGAGAGGATTGCCTGGTTTTCCATCTCTGCCAGCTCTCAGCGTGTGTCGGAGGAGCCGTGTTTAGGTGGGCTGAGCGCTCAGCAGTGTTCATGCCCCTCCTGTTCCCATCTTCACACATGCTGGGGGGTGTTGTCAGCAGTTCAGCTCCCCAGGACACCCAGGTCTACAAGGTTATTGTCTCTCTGTTCCATTTTTGGGTGCGTGTGCCTTCTTCCGACGTGGCAGGACCAACAAGGGCCGGGATATCAAGACTATCAAGTCTCTCCGTGTGCTGCGGGTCTTGAGGCCCCTGAAAACCATCAAGAGACTGCCCAAGCTAAAGGTAACAAGTTCCATCTCCTGCCTTACATCCTCTTCTTCTCTTCCCTGGGAGCAGGGACCACCACAGTGATTTGTTTGTGAGCAATAAACAAGTAGTTTTCAAAGCTTTTGGGGTGTTCTAGGAGCCCCATGTGCAACCATAACACCCTTCAGGCTGCTTTGTCTCTGGAGGTGAAGTGAGTTTTTAAAAGCAAGCCTGAACCACTGCAAGGTGTCCAGAAGTAGTTCCTCTGCCAGGGAAAGTGGGGCTTGAGTGGACAAAATGGAGCAAAGCCCGGATGTTCTCCTGGAAAATAGGCTGCCCTGGTTTTGGAGAGCTCAGATCTCTTTGGAAAGTTTTTCATCTTTCCCACCAGAGCAGGTTGCAAACAGCTCAGGGTTTTGTGTGCTGTACTGTCACGGTGTTGCACTGGAGAGGGATTTCCCATCTCAATAATGGGATTATTTCTGCATCACAGGTAGGATTATAAATTTCCCTACCTTAGCTGATGGAGTACAGAGCCAAAAAAGAGTATGAGAACGAGGAAGCCCTTTTTTTTAAACTTGTAAGTGGTTTGGCTGACTGATGAGACCCAGGGGGTGCACCCCAGAAACATGGGAGTTGACTCCAGCTTTTCTTCCTGATCAGTGGATGGAGTCAGCCCGTGCCAGTTCCTTTCTGGAAGTGACTGTCTCCATCATGAAACAGGGATAAGGACAATCCCCACTTGAAGTGCTGTGAGAGTCAGGGCTGAGAGCACTAAGAAACGTGCTGCTGTGGCAGGCAGAGCTATTTGCTCTGCCTTGTTATTCGGGGTGATTCGAAATGATGAAGTGTTCACTAATTAGTCCTGAGTGCTGCTAATTGCATCATTAGGATGGTCCCCCATCTGCTTCCCTGGTTGCAGAGAACACTGAGGACACAAATATCCATCCCTGGTGCTGTCTCAGGGGCTGCATGGTGCCTAAATGTGTGCTGTGGGTGCTCTGGGTGTTAACCTCATTCACAAAATAGCTTTTGGCCTTGGAGAAGGCCCAGGTCTTTCCTTCTTTTCCCAGCAAGTAACCTGGTGTTGGTCCAGGGCTGTGGGTTCCCCAGGGTGAGCTCTGCCCTCTCTTCCAGGCTGTTTTTGACTGTGTCGTGACATCTCTCAAGAACGTCTTCAACATCCTCATTGTTTACAAGCTCTTCATGTTCATCTTCGCCGTCATCGCCGTGCAGCTCTTCAAGGGGAAGTTCTTCTACTGCACTGACAGCTCCAAGGACACGCAGAAGGACTGCATGTAGGTGCCCTCTGGAGTAGCTCTGGTGCTTCTGACCCCTCTGGCAAGGGCAGGGCACTGGGTCATGTCTGCTATGAGTCCCTGTTAAGCCCTTGGCCATGACTTGCTCCTGTGGATAGCATGGGCTGAACCCTGTTGCCAGTGCTGTGGCCCATCCTTCTGTGGGGTGCAGAGCCCTTAATTTTTTCCTGTTCTTTCCTCCTTCTCTCTTCTGTTTACTTTCCCCTTCTCCCTCCCCTTCCTCATGGTTGTTATCCAGCTTCTCCCTGTGGGAGGAGAGGTGACCCCCGTACACACCCATGCTGCCCCGAGGGCTCAAACCCACCATCCCATACTCTGGCAGCCCAAAAACACGAGGTCACTGCTCCCTCTCCACCTTGCAGAGGGAACTACGTGGACCACGAGAAGAACAAGATGGAAGTGAAATGCCGGGAGTGGAAGCGGCACGAGTTTCACTATGACAATATCATCTGGGCTCTGCTCACCCTGTTCACGGTGTCCACCGGAGAGGGGTGGCCCCAGTGAGTATTCTGCTCCGTCTGTCCCCTTGCATAGGGGTGGTCACCCTGTTGGGGTGGTCAGGTTGCACCCAGTGAGACTGAGAGAAGAGCTGCTGGGCGGGGAGGCAGAGAGAATAACAAATTATACCAGCACAAAAGAGGTTTTAGCCCTGCTATGAGGCTGGAGCCGTGGCTGGGGTTAGCTTCTTCCATAGAGAGTGAATGATGGAAAATGCCTTTTCTGTGTGGCCCAGAGATATATTTTAAGTCAATATTAGGGATAACAGTAGGACTGGACATCTCTAAATGCTCATGTGAGCTTGGGCAATATTTTTTTCTCTGTGTGCAGAGCACAGGAAAATCCATTTTCCATCAGGGACATAGCAAAGCACCATAAAACAAGCTGTAGCCATTTAAAAGGGTCATCCTTGAAAGCAGATTAGGACAGAGCTTTACCTTGTCATTAAAGAAGCGTGGACAGGCAGAGCTGGGTCCCATTGGAAGCGATGGATGTATCCCTGGTTGCTTTTCTTCACCTCTCTGCCCACAGGGTGCTGCAGCACTCGGTGGATGTGACGGAGGAGGACCGTGGGCCCAGCCGCAGCAACCGCATGGAGATGTCCATTTTTTATGTCGTCTACTTTGTGGTCTTCCCTTTCTTCTTTGTCAACATTTTCGTGGCTCTCATCATCATCACGTTCCAAGAGCAAGGAGACAAAATGATGGAGGAGTGCAGCCTGGAGAAGAATGAGGTATGGTCTGGGGAGGGGGAATGAGGACATTTCCATGGTGTTTTTAGCAATTTGGGAGCTTGGAACGCCCTTACTATTGAAAAGGTGAGAAACCCATGAGCCAGCTGCCTTCCCAGATCATGAAGGAAAGAATTGTGGCAGCCACCAGCACCTCCCAGGTGTCCATGGGGGTCTGATGGGCATTATTTTGTTGCAGAGGGCCTGCATTGACTTTGCCATCAGCGCCAAGCCCCTGACGCGGTACATGCCCCAGAACAGACACACCTTCCAGTACCGCGTGTGGCACTTCGTGGTGTCCCCGTCCTTCGAGTACACCATCATGGCCATGATAGCCCTCAACACCGTGGTGCTCATGATGAAGGTGAGCTGGGGGTTAGAGGGAGGTTGTCCCCTTCATCTGGAGCAGTAAGATCAATCAGGATGGGAGCAGAGGGAATTTTGGTTTTGGAGATGCCTTGAGACAGTATGTGAATTCCCTGGGCACATCCCCCTGAAAAAACACAGGACCTGAACTGGAGGTGGCATCTTTTCTAAAGGAAATGGCCCAAATTATTTAGACCTCTTAACTGCTGCAGGCAGATCTGGATTTCCTCTATGCTCCCTTCTTAGAAGGAGTGGCATCTGTCCTGGGAGAGGGGTGGAGAGAGTAAGGAGATGTTCTTGATGCCCTCAAGGCAAGGAACATGGACCACCACAGGCCTGTCCTGAGGGAGGGGTGAGGAAAGGAAGGAATTCTGGAGGCAGCCAGGGCAGCAAACATAGGCCATGTCAGGTCTGTGCTGGGACAGCCATCAGCCACGAGGCTGGCAGACCCCCTCCTGGCTAGTGCTGTGTCTGTTTCCATCAGTACTATTCTGCTCCATACACCTACGAGCTGGCCCTGAAGTACTTGAACATTGCCTTCACCATGGTGTTCTCCTTGGAGTGCGTCCTCAAGATCATTGCCTTCGGCTTCCTGGTGAGTGCCTGCTCCTGTTCTTCATGAGGGTGTTAATTTGCACTTTGGCAGTGCACAGATTACAGAGGAAAGGTGTTAATAACATGAAGTTGCTGCTACTTATTTTGGATCCTGGCCTGAGGTCTGCTTTTGGACTGGGGTCCTTTGGTTCTCATTGCACTTCCCAGTGCTGGATGCTGCTGGGGGAAGAAGCCACACTGCTGCTTTACTTTTCCTTGTGCTCTGTGCCTGGACCGTGCATGTTCTGTGCTGCTGCTGTGTTAGAGCCCAGTGCTGCTGCACAGGCTGGTGGCTGTGCTCCCTTATCCCCACAAGTCAGGAGGTGCTGGTGCACTTCTGTCCTTGGGCTGAACCTGAGCAGCAGTGAGACTCCCTGATTGATTCACAGTCCTCAAGCTCCCAGGTGCTCATTTGGGATCTGAAACCATGGATTGCTTTTTCTTCAGCTATTCTTCGCTGCTTATGAGAGACAAAGTCCATTATCAGGAGGGTTTCTAGCCACCCTCCTTGCTCCCAGTAGCACCAGTCATGGTCACATTTGGTCTTGTGCCAACTGCTGTGTGTTTGGAGTTTTTCACGAATGGGATGGGACTGTTGGGATACATTCCTTGAGCTTTATTGCAGTATCAGCCTCATTACATGGTTGAGACAATAAAAAGATGGCAAAAGCTCACGTCTTGCCAACAACAGCCAAACAAAATTTCTTTGTTACAGAGCATTTTAAAAACTTTCTAGCCAATAGTATATTGCCAAAGCTTGCACACAATTGTTCTAGCCAATCACTAAAAGCACACATACACGTGCTTCACACACTTCACACAATGCTTGCTTGTCTGCTCTCTATTAACAATACACAATACTTCATTATTGAGCTTGAAACCTTCTACTATCTTGCTAAGCATATTTTTTGGCAGTCTTAAGGTCTATCTCATCCAAGCCTAAAACTCAAGCTATTGTTTCATGTCCTTGCTTGCTGTGCTGTTGTAACTTTTTCTACTTTCAGACTTTGCAGCTGTAGCTAGTTGTAATTTCTCTGCTCTTTCTGTTTCTAAGGCCTGCTTTTACAGCTTTCTGAAAATCTTCTTACCTTTACTATTTCCCACACTGCTGCACAAATTGCAGGGGCTGAGATGTGTCCAGGTGTCTGTGAAGAGGAGGGCAAAACAGCCTCCTGGCCGTGAGGGTCAATGTGCTGACTGACCTAAGCTGTGGCTACTTTTCCTGCTCCCATTTGCCAGGGTGCTCTGTTGGAGGCATGAATCATCTCCCAGGAAAAGCTGCTTGCTGCAGGCATGCTCAGGTCTGCCACTGTCTCAGACACAGGATGGTGTTCCAGGCTGTGGCTGCATACAAATGGGCTGCGAGGTCTCCACCACTGGCCATGAGCAGCTTTGGCCTGTGGCCCAGCACCCTTCAGACCTGCCATCCCTGAGCTCAAATCCCCATTCCCTCTCTCCCTCTTTCTTTTGCAGAATTATTTCCGGGACACCTGGAACATCTTTGACTTCATCACGGTCATCGGCAGCATTACGGAGATCATCCTGACGGACACCAAGGTGAAGCAGGGGCTGAGAGCAGCGGGCTGTGGGGTGGTGATGGGAGCTCCCAGCTCCCTCTGACCCTCTCATCTCCTCCCAGCTGGTGAACACCAGCAGCTTCAACATGAGCTTCCTGAAGCTTTTCCGGGCTGCTCGGCTCATCAAGCTGCTCCGCCAGGGTTACACCATCCGCATCCTGCTCTGGACGTTTGTGCAGTCCTTCAAGGTCAGTCTTGTGTGCCCTGGCCTCTCCCAGGCCACAGGGATGTGGTGCTGCTCCCAAAAATGGGCCGTTCCCAAGGCCTTGTAGGAGAGATGGACCAGCACAGCTCACCTGTGTGTTCTGTACTCCTCTGGGGCTGGACCTGTGAGAGATGAGATGACTCATCTGCTTCTCTTGCAGGCACTCCCCTATGTCTGCCTGCTGATTGCCATGCTTTTCTTCATCTACGCCATCATTGGGATGCAGGTGAGACAGACGTGTCCATGTGTCCCTGTGGCACAGACGGTGACACCAGCATGTCCCCAGTATTGCATGCAGGAGCCAGCCTTGTGCCTGCTTATCATTGCTGCACCCAGTTGCAGTGCCAGGAGGGTGCTGAGGATGGAACAGCTTCTCTGGGAGCTGCAAGGCCCTGAGAAAACTGCCATGGGCTTGTTCAGTCAAGCTCCACAACTGCCTTCCCAACTGGTACCTTTGGAGATGTGGCCCTGGGGACTCGGCTGGGCGCCTGCCATGTCTTGTATTTGTGGGGTTCCCTGACGAAGGAAGGAAATGATGAATATGACTCCATGTTCTTAGAAGGCTAATTTATTATTTTATGTTATTATATCATATTAAAGAATACTAAACTATACTAAATAATACTAAAGAATACAGAAAGGATACTTACAGAAGGCTAAAAGATACTAATGAAAACTTGTGACTCTCTAGAGTCCAATACAGCTTGGCCCCAATTGGCCAATGAGTCAAAACAATTCACATGAAACCAATGAAACAATCACCTGTTGGATAAACAATTTCCAACCACATTCCACAGCAGCAAAACACAGGAGAAGCAAATGAGATAATATTGTTTTCGTTTTTCTCTGAGGCTTCTCAGCTTCCCAGGAGAACAATCCTGGGCAAGGGGATTTTTCCAGAAAATATGAAAATATGACAGCCATCCATCTTGTCCCTGTAGCTGCGCCGCTGTCGGTCTGTTTGGGTGCTCACATTTGGGGCCCTGCTGTGATCTCCCAGCTGCTGGGGGGTCTGCCGGGCACGGGGAGGCGTCAGCTTCATGGGCTCCAGCTGGTGAATAAGAGGCACGTGAGCCTTTGATTTAGTGCAATGCAACACCACCCCTCAGCCCCGCATGTGCCGCAGGGCAGGCTCGCCTCTGCTGTGACTAAATCCCACGCTGGAGATGTGACAAAGCATCCTCGACGGCGAGCACTGGGGATGTGGAGCTGCCCAATGAGCTGCCACAGTACCAATGCCTGATTTTGGGGTGACAGAGGCCCCTGGCTTGTGCTGCCTAGCACAAGATCTTCCAGTGGCTGATTTTTGCCACCCTGTCCTACTCACCTCAGCATCGGCTCCAGGTGTTCTCCTAAACAGCCGCCATCTGACTCAGCCCCCCTCCCTGCTGGATGGTAGTATTAGATTTTTTTTTTTTTTTTT
>VYZP01029533.1:7113-45927 GCA_013400635.1 Hypocryptadius cinnamomeus
TGAGTCAACACATTCTTAATCCCACCTTTTTGTTTTACCAGTAACTCAAGCTAGTAATTGTGTTTTCCACTTCAATGAGCTAGATGAGCTCAGAAATTTTCCTATCTGCTCTCTCAGTTTGGAATTGCCAGGTTGTTTATTAAATAACAATAGAGTTGCAAACTTCAGAACAGCAAAAGCACTGTCTGTTTTGTGTGGCCAAAATCTTTTGGGGATGAGTTAATTCAACCTTGCTGATAACTAGCCCACATTTAGAATTACAGAATCGTTTAGGAAAAGGCCTTTAAGATCATTGAGTCCAGCTTGTTTATTGAATGGTCATTCTCTTTTTCCCCCACTCATTATCAAGCCTGTGAAGCCAACACTCCTATGACTGCTCCAGAGTCCTTCCCTACTGGTTACATGAGCCAAAAACTTTCTAGGGTGGCATATCATAGAAAGTTTTCTCTTCACAGGCACAGTTTAAGAGTTGAAACCAGAGCTCTCAGATCATGCATCTCCTCTTTCAGTATAGTCAGCAGAGTGGACAGCATGCAAGAACTGAGCTTTCAGTGGCATGTTCAGAGCAAGTCACATTAGTTATCCCCTTATTATCCATACCCATCACCACGAGCAGAAATAATGCTCTCCATCAAAACTTCCTCCAGCATTCCCCACTTGTATCTCCAATTCATCTAGCTCAGCAGTTCTGAGTCTCCAGCCATTAGCACTGCCTGTGATATCACCAGTCATGTCAACTGGGAGGGATTCATTACTTTAGGAATCTGGAGACCTGGAAGACCTTTAGCAAGACACAAAAGAAAGATGATAAGCAGAATTGTTAAGTGCTCTACGTATCCATTTCTCAGCAAAGGGTGACCTACAATATGTTAAATAATAAAGCAATCAAAAATCACCAGGCCTTTTTTGAGAAGACACATAAGTCTGTGTCATTCATTACTTTCTATTGTTCAGGGCATGGGTGTAATAACAAAATAGGATGCAACATTTAAATGTGTAACATCTATGCTGGCATGAGGCAAAATATGCAAGTAAAACACATGCCATTTTTCTAGAATATTAATCCTCATTTTGAAGCAGCACATGCTGGCAGTCACTACCACAGCCAGGAACACTGCTACTGATCATGAGCAAAACACCCAAGATCTTGTGCTGCTGCCATTAACATAATCACAGAATCTTCCAAGCTGGAAGGGACCCACAAGAATCATCAAGCCCAGCTCTGAAGTGATGGCCCCTACAGGGATCAAACCTGTGACTAACACCATGCTCTAACATACGTGACGTGCTTTGAAACGCAATAAAGAGCCACCAGTAAGTGGACATACAGAAGATGTAACAAAAACACTTTAATGATTTTGCAAGCTATCTTTAAAATTCTTAGCATTTGTAATACTCTGATTCTGCATGCCTCTTTTCAGTGGTACCCAGTCATGTAATAAGGTCAACAGGCTCAAACTGAAACACAAAAGCGTCATCTGAATACAAGGGAAAAACTTTCTTTACTTTGAGGGTGACTGAGAACTTGAACAAGCTGCCCAGAGAGGTTGTGGAGTCTCCTCTGGAGATACCCAAAACCCACCTGGCTGTGATTCTGTGCAACCTGCTCTTGGTCAACCTGCTTTATCAGGGAGGTTGGCTAGGGGACCTCCCTTCTGTGACTGATGCTTGTCGAGCCCTGCATAGTTCTCATTCATCCTACAGTCCAAACAGCTCAGGAGTTCTGTCACCTTACATCAACAGCAAACAAAATGTCTTGCACTATGAAAAATACATACTGAAAATTGAATTTCCAGTCTTAATACCTAATTCTGTTAATTTACAAGTGCAGGAAGAAACTCTTACATTACCCTGTTAACTTACTAGCTACCAGTCTTCATGAAAAAGAGTATTCTTAAAGACCTGTCTAGGTCTTGCACTAATAAATTTTTTCACCAACAGCTGCCCTCAGATGATGAATTTAAAGGCAAATAAATTATATTTGTCCAGCACACGCCACTTCCCGACCTTTACTGACAAACATGCTTCCAAAATAAATAAATCATATGCGCAAATGGAGTTAAGCCTTTATTATTTTCAGACCTCAAACTCAGAAGTTGCTACGTGCAAACACTGGTGGATTAAAGCCAGTGGAGGGGTGGAAAAAAAATAAAATCCATTTCAGGAACATACTGCCCTTCGAGGTTACTCTGCGCCCTCCTCCTGCGTCTCAGAAAACAGGAAAAAAAAGCGAGGACAAGCTCACTGCAGCGAGTTTAAAGGTCCAAAGTGCGAGCCGATCACGCTGGCAGCGCAGNCCTGCAGAAAACGATGGCAACCCCATGAAACACTACACCTAAGTACAGAGACCATGGAATGGGAGTGGTAGCGAGAAAAAAATAAGAAAAATAATCATCAGCTATCTTGTTTCTGAGTAAGAAACACGACCCCAGTGTGTATTATAGTTGCGGGGGGAGGGGTGAGGGGGTTTAACATTATGCAGTGAAAAAACCCTCAAACCTAAACCAAAACCAAACCAAAACACCACCTAGCCAAGGATAAAGGCAAAACCGAAACCTCTATTACTGCTTCTTTAAGGACAGACGGATAGAAACAATAAAACATTAACCACCCTTCCGAAATTTCGGAATTCCCCTTTGTGCGGGGAGGGATAATACCGGCACAAATGTAGTTTTACTTCTGCTCTTACCTGATTAAAAAAGTAACCCGGGGCTCCGTACCTCCCTACCATGATGAATCATGGTCTTCCCGTACCGAGCCCCGCCGAGCAGCCTTACCTTAAAATTACTGGAGTTGACCCACGCTGTTAATTCGTCGATCACTTTGTCAAGGCGCTGCTGGTCCTGCTCCAGATCCGGGGACCTCGCCGGGTCGCCCAGGTACTCCAGCAGCTCTTGGCCGACCTGCATCCTGCGGCCCACGTCCTTCTGCTGTACCTGCTCGCAGAAATAATCCATGCCGGCAGGCTCCATCTTCGGACGCTGCGGAAAAGTTTCTTCGTAGGCGAGCCGAGGGCCTCAGGGTCGGAAGCGCGGGCAGGGCAGGGCGGGCGGCGGGGGCGCGGACAGGCCTGCCGTCCTCATGGAGCCGCTCCCGGCGCTCCCCGCCCCGGCTCCGCGCCCGCCGCCCCCATGCGCACTCGCAGCCCCGCAGGGGGAAGCCCCCGGCGGGAAGGGAACGCGGCGCTGCGCAGGGCTCGGTGGGAGCCGCTTACTCCTGCTCAGGGCTTTCCAGCCGCCTCCGCGCCGTCCCGAGGGATCCCGACAGCGCTCCCCGCCGCCGCCCCTCCTCTTCCCCCGCCGGGGAACGGGAAATAGAGCTCGAGAACAGGCGCTGCGGCTGGAGGGGCTCGCAGGCAGCCCGGCCGCAGGCTCGGGGGTCCCCCGGGGAGGTGGTGCCGCCCCGCTGGCTCTGCCTTCTCTCCTCCCGCCCGAGGAGAGATCTGCGGGCCGCCTCTCACGGGCACCGCCGAGGCGGCGGCGAACCTCTCATGCTCCTGACGCCGCGGCCTCCGGCCCCTCCTGCCCGCCCGCGGGGCGGCTCCCAAACTTTCGTCCCGGCGGGTCTCAGCGCCGCCCGCTGCTCTCCACCGTGGGCCAGGGCGGGCCGGGAGAGTCCCCCAGAGAAGCGCTCACGCTTCGCCGCGCCTTTCCCCGCCAGGCTCTGCAACGGCAGCGCCGCCTCCGTCCCGTGGAAGTTGCGCCTCCCGCCGCCGCTGCCGCCCCGGCCGGCGCCAGGCGGACACACCGGGCGTGGCCCGCGCGGCCCCGCCTCCCGGCGCGACTCCCGCTTCCCCTGGGAGAGCGCGCTGCGGCGGGATGGATGGATGGATGGATGGATGGATGGATGGATGGATGGATGGATGGATGGATGGATGGATGGATGGATGGATGGATGGATGGATGGATGGATGGATGGATGGATGGATGGATGGATGGATGGGCGGGCGGGCGGGCGGNTGGATGGATGGATGGATGGATGGATGGAGGGATGGATGGATGGATGGATGGGCGGGCGGTGGGGCGGTGCGCGCTCCCCCGGGACCCCTGCGGGTCGTGTCCGGCGGCAGTAGGAGGCGCATGCGCCCTCCGCCCCGCTGATCGCCGCGGTGCTGGTCCGGCGCTCTTGGGGAGAAAGGGAAGGTGTTGGAAGAACAGGGGAAGAGGCGTGGAAGGTGCTGGGATGCTTGGGTGCTCTCCTGCTTTCCTCTCTCCCCTTTCCGAGCGCGGTCCCGGCTTTGCCTAGCGATGCCCTGCAACCCCTCCCGCCTTGCTCAGTGCCCAGGTGTAAGGTGGGGAGATCACCGTGGAGCCATCCCAGTATTCCGGTGTGGTTGGTTCTGCAGCGTTGCTGTCCACAAAATTGGGTTCCTTATCCAGAATACGACAACACTCCAGAGAGACACGGATTATTAAATTCAGAGTTGCACAAGCCTGGGTGCTCAGTGCTATTCCATAAATCCAGCACAACCCATCGGACTTTCCATTACTTACACAGAATCACTGAATCTCAGTTAGGGTTGAATGGGACCTCTAGAGATCATCTAGTCCCACCCCATGCCAAGGCAGGATCACCTGAAGGCGATAACACAGGCGCATGTCCAAACGGGTTTCGAATATTTCCAGAGAGGGAGACTCCATGAACTCCCTGGGAAGGCTGGTACAGGGCTCCACCATGTTCAACATAAACAAGTTCTTCCTCATGCTGAGGTGAAACTTGTGTTTATTTTATGGCCATTGTTTTAATTTATGGCCTTTGCTCCTCCTCCTGTCACTGGGCACCACCAAAAAGAGTCCAGCACCATCCTCTTGGCACCCACCTTAGAGATATTTATCTGCATTAATGAGATCCTCCTCATTCAGTCTTCTCTTCTCTAAACTAAACAGGCCCAGCACCTGCAGTCACTCCTCATAAGAGAGATGCTCCTGACCCCTAATCATCTTTGTAGCCCTCTGCTGGACTGTCTCCAGTAGCTCCTTTCTTCTGCTGAGAAGCCCAGAACTGCACATGGATGTGCAGTTGAACTGGACGAACTGTTCATGGATGGCAATTTCCCAAGTAAAGCCCCAGCATGACTGACCCACATGCAGGCTGCCAGGAATCCACTTGAATTAGAACAGAGACCCTTAAGTGAGGGGCTGTGATTTTAGGTGTTGTTTCAGGGCCAGTTTAAACTGGTCCAAGTCCCCTTGATAGTGGGAAAGGCAGCCATGTCCTCTTCATCCCTCTGCACTGGCCTCTGAGGCTTCTGAAGGTACGATTATGGCTTTCACGTGCAGGGAAAGGAGAGCAGAGGAGGTCTCTCTTCCCCTTCTCCCACCCTAGCTACTCCACTTGGCCTCCATCTTGTTCCCTGTGCCAGACCCTACACACACTGGCCACGTGGGTTGATTTATTGGGCTAAATGACAGAGCTGGTGTCAGTGAGCTGGGCTGGCTCATGAGTCCTACAGCCAGAAGCAGGGGACTCGGAAGATGGGAAGCGTAACAACCTCCATCAGTGGCCATGGACAGTGACATTGGCCTCCTGCCCCTCTGATATTGGGAGGGTTCACCTCCTAAACTGGAGGCCACTGCTGGTACAGGCAGTCCTTTTCTTCCCTGCTGTCGTGTATACAATTCTTTCCTCCCATACACCAGAGCTGTTTTTTATTTATCTTCACCTAAACAGTTCAGAAAGATAACATTTTTATTAATTTTTCTCTCTTTTTAAAAATCACATAACTAGCTTTTTGGTGATTCAGATTCATAAATTTTCTCACTCTGGGGTTAAGCAGTTACCAGAGTTGGAGCAGGTAAAGTGGAAGCAGACAGCTAGAAGATAGATGGGGAAAGCAGCCTTTGTGTTATGAAAGCTCAGCTTAGTTTCAAGACAGCAGAGTCTGGCTGTCTGGCTTGTCTTGTTAGTCCTTACACTGGGGAACAGTGAACCTGCAGGAAAGCAAGGTACTCCCTTCATTTGGCTACTGGGTTTAGACTGAGGAACCACACCTGCAAATTGCTGCTTCACAGCAGTGTAAACCAAACATAAATTGGTGCTGCAGTGTTCCTACTTGTCTGCTTCTCACAAATCCCTTTCTCAGGAATCCTCCACTTTCCTTCTGTCCCATTGATCTGAAAAAAAAAAAAAAAAAGAAAAATCTCCATCCACAGGCATGGCAGGAGGCAAGACAACAAGCAGCCTTTTGTTGATTTTGGTGAGATGCAGCTAATTGAGGATCCCATGCTTCATCAATCCCTAGGCATTACAATAATGAAGATGGTTAAAAAGAATAAAGATGCCTTTAAAACAGAAATGTATGTATTTACTTTGAGCTTAGTACCATAATTTACAAGAAAATTATGAACTGCTCATTGTGTTTTCACAATTGATTTCCCTGTGCACTTATAAAAAAAAAAAAAAAGGAATTTTTGATGGAGCTGAATAGTTCTTGTCTTGTGTGTGCACTGCCACTTATGAAGATATGGAATTACAGGTTGCTTTTCTAGGAAAATGGGACCCAAGAAGCTTCTGGAAGTGAAAAAATAAATTTCAGAAAAATAAAACTGGATTGCAATATTTTTTTTCAGTGCACTAGAATCTGATTCACTGGTGTTGTATGTTTAAAAAGCAAATATCTTGCTGTGAAAGTTTTAAAAGTAATTGTTGACCTAATAATATTGGCTAAATAGAAAAGAACTAAGTAGACAGTACTGGACTCTTGCAGTATTAACAACTGTAAACAATTTCTGTCCTTGTCCAAACTATCTGAAAAAAAAAAAGTCATATAAAATTCACTTTTCATTACAGTCCAAGTTAAGCTCAATCTCTGAAGAAAGGAAATCCTAAGCAAAAAGAGGGGGTAAAGCTCATGGCACTATGTTTTTGAAATTCTCTCAATTCAAAGCAAATACACTGATTAGGTAATCCAGTTGCTGTGACTAGCATTGAAACTGAGGGGAAGGGTAAAGTATAATAAGACACGCACTTGAAATATCAAAACTATTTTGTCAACTCAAAGACGGCATTGCAAAGCTATGCTAAGGGCAAAAAGTCATGCTGGGCTATGTGGCCTTCCTTTTTTTTTCCATTTCACGTAATAAGTGTTTTCTTAAAAACAGCAGAAAATAATTGCCTTGCTGTAAAATCAGAGGATTTGACCACTGTATTTCATCCTGTGATCCTGTAACTACCTGCCATGACTAGTGCCTTTATACAGTATTGCTTGTAGATACACTGTTTTGATGTACTGTTATTGATATAGCAGCAGAAAATTGGTAGCCTTTTTATTCCTGAGATGTTTTGCTAAGACTAAGGCAATTTCATTTGAAAGCTAGCACTGAGAGGAATTTATTTTTCTTTTTTTTTTCTTTTTTTTTTCTTTTTTTTTTGTTTGTATTAATAAATGTTGGTTGACATTTTCCTCTACAAACAAATGGCTTCTGGATTTGGCAAATAGAACTTTTGGATGTTCATTTCCTTTTTTAGCAAGGCAGGAGTGGCACTCCAACACTGAATCCAGAGCAGTCCCTCCGCTTGGACAAAGGACATGGTTTCGTTGTAGATGTTCTCACAGAGTCCTAGTGGACTTTATACCTAGGGATGTGGGCTAGGCTCCAAAATGAAGGCATTTTCATTCAAGCCAAAGATCTTTTAAAGCTTCTTATTCTCAGTTAAGGAGATTGCTTCCTCTGGAATACAATCTGCTTTTTGATATGCAAGCATGTGAGCATAAATCCACTACTCTTGTGTATTCGTACAATGCATAATATTTTGTAGAGCCATTAAGCCCCATAATTGAATGCGGAATCAAAATTTCCTTCAGTCCTCTCAATGTGACTTGCCAGCAACCAGAGCAATTACAGCAGGAGCTGAGGTAAATGACACTAATCCAGTGAGGCGCATTTCCAACCTGAATTGCACACCAAACCTGTTTCTACACCCCCAGCCCATCTGAGTGTGCTGCACAATTCCCGCACGTATTATCCTGCTCTGGAAAAGGCGAGAATCGTACCAGCGGGCTGGGGAGGGAGGATGCCGTGCTCTTTGTTCCTTTGGCTGATAAGGAAGCACGTAGCATGCTTCAGGCTCTGCTCTGCCCTCCTTCCTTTGCTAGCAGTAAGCCTTAACAGGCTCAGAGCTCATCCAACCTGGTTATTGATCTCCTGTAGCAGGCCTGTCAGTCACTGCAGTCGAAAAGCTACTTCTGCAGACTGACTTCCCTTTCTGAGAAACCCTTCCCACACAGAGGATATGATCCCATTGCTGGAAGAACCACAAAAATCCCCTAAAAAGCTTCTGATAAAAAGTTCTCTTGGTCACAAATAGCGAACACAGGCCAAAATAATAAAAATAGAGTGAATTTAAACATGAGTCACTCAGAAAGTCCCCATAAATTACAATTGATGTAGCCTAGGTTGACACTGAAGAATCCTATGAGAAAGTTGTCCTTCCTGTTGGATTCCCCAGGAGCTGGGTCAGCACTTCTACAACATGTTCCACCCTGGGTGACTTGAATCAAATGTTCAGATTGCATCTTGCATGTAGTGTCCTTCAGTCATGTACCACCTTTTAGAGTCTTCTGGAAGAACCACAGGCTTTTATTTTTTTATAAGTTTGAGATTAGTACACTGAGAGTCTTCTTGATACTGTCAAGAGGTAAAAGACTGTGCTATTTTAAGTAGAAATGTGGCAGACTTTGTTATCTATGTTGTATAGGTATTTATTTTGCATCTTTTCTGTCGTTCATTGCAAAAGGATGATGTGTATCCTTTCAAGCTGAATTTATCATTGGTGATAACTTTAAAGTATCATTTGAATTCCTCCCTTTGCGATTAACAATATCAGAATAATGAAGTAATAAATATCTTTTGAATATAAATAAATAATTAATGAAGGAATGTTCTGATGATGATATTGCAATATATGTACCAAGCTAGTTGAAGATTTGCCCATATTTCTCACAAGGTCTTAAAAGATGGAATCAGATGCAACTGTATTAAAAATGTACTTGGTGAACTCAGCTACATTTCGGCTTGTGCCATGAACGTTCTTTAAATTACGTATTTAATAGAGATTGCTTTCATATCTTTATTTGTAAAACAGTCAGGAACTGAAACTAGTAGTCTGGTATTTTCCCTGTACATACAAAGTTAATTTGATCACAGAAATGGGGAATGAGGGGGGATCACTCTGATGCCTGATTACTGGATTACTCCAAGGCATTAATTTGTTCCTCATTGTCAAATATGTTTTAACATGTAGACACTGCAATTAAATAATTCACCCTGATAAATCTTTTATGAGTAATTTGCTAATTTTCTTGATTCATGTGATACAGAGAAGGAAGAACAAATTAAAAACTACAGGTAATAAAAAATAGTGTCAGAATTAACGTGTAAGTGCCAACTTCTCTTTCATCATGTTAGTCTACCATGCCTTACATAGTTAATCAAAGCCCTGGTGCATAACTTAGCACCCTTTGTGCCCTTTTTGCACAGCAACAGAGATATTTGTCTTTAGTGATAGAAGAATTTGACCGTGGTTTGCCAAGCAAAGGTTTGTTTCAGTTTTGTGCAGCAGGTTATTTGCTAGACTTTTATCAATTAGGATTTTCTATCTTTAAATTTCTGTGGAGGAATATAGTATGCCAGTGTTCTGTGTAAGACCTTAATTGCTGTATAATGATTTCATGTAATGTTGGAAAAAATCTGGAGTGCAATAGTCTATTGATATAAAATTCTCTGATTTTTTAAACTTAATAAATGAAAATTTTAGTTTAACTTTAGTTTAACTTTTTAGTTAAAATAAACTGTGAGAACTATTTCAATATAGATGCAATTACCTTTGTATTGTAATGCTACACTTTGTAACAGCAGCATGAAAGAACTAGAAAAGGATCCAAACTACTTGTGTCATCTGACCTGAAAAGTAAAAGCTGGTGAGCACACAGTGTACTGCAGAGCAGTATCAAGGGATGTGTAGCTGGGTGCATTTTGGCCTTGGAATGGCAAAATCTCTGTTCTTGCAAAACAAATCATGTCATTTTCATTTTCTGCAGGAAGATTGCAAGACAGTGAATGCACTGAAGGCGAAGAAAAAACGGGCAGAATAGAATCTTTCTCTTTACATAGAAACAACTCTCCAAACCAGGCAGAGCAGCAATACTCATCCTAGTAACACTACTGCAGTGCCAGACTGTTCCCATTTATACAAAGCAACCCACTTCTCACTGCATGGGAATGAGAAGGGGAAGAGAAAGACACGTATGATCTGATTTGTTGGCCTCTGGTTGAGCTTGCTTTTGTTTCTGTAATGCAAGTCCTTCTATAAATAGGACAGACTCAGCAGTAATTTACTAGTCATGGAACTCCTACATCAGCAGTATTGATCCAAGGAAGGTTTTCTCAGGTAAGAAATTGCAGGGTTCTTCCTGCAACGGGGAGAAAATTTTCTGAGCATACATGTGGTTTAACGCATACAGACGCATTTACATACATATAGTTTAAAACTACTTATTTTCCATAAAGAATTGTACGCATTTCCGTGTTGGGATTAGGCTGACAGCATTTTTTTGGCTGTTGCCTGATTCTGGCGTGTTTTTCCACTGGAGTTTGCTGAAGTTGTCTGGCTGCTTGGGAGCTCCCTCTCGTGGTCAACTCTCCTCTAAGGAGATTCCCGACCAAGTATTCCCGACTTGGGAAGGTAAAAGTTGGAACTTTACCTACAATACCTGTTACTGATAACGCTGTGCAGCCAAAGAAAGAAGCCAAGCTTGCAGTTGTTACAGATTTTTTTTTTTTTTTTGCTTGGCTTTCTGCCCTTCTCACATAGAAACCTACTGGTTTGTATGGATGCAAATATCAATTGGTATTTTGGGGGGAAATTTCTGTAAATCAGTAAACATATGAAAGAAATGTAAGTATTCATCTGTATTCTAGGCAAAAAACAAAATTGATGAATGATTACTCTTTTTTCGCCTTGAAAAGAGTAAATTACTGTTATTGTATTTGCGGGGACCCTTGTGGCAGAGAGGAATGATGAATCTGGCTCCATGTTCTCAGAAGGCTAATTTATTATTTTATGATACTATATTATATTAAAGAATACTAAACTACTCTATACTAAAGAATACAGAAAGGATACTTACATAATGCTAAAAAGATAATAATCAAAACTCCTGACTCTCCAGAGTCCCGACGCAGCTTGGCACTGGTTGGCCAATGAGTCAAAATAATTCACAGCAGAAACCCAATGAAACAATCACC
This sequence comes from Hypocryptadius cinnamomeus, assembly GCA_013400635.1. Classification (NCBI taxonomy): domain Eukaryota; kingdom Metazoa; phylum Chordata; class Aves; order Passeriformes; family Zosteropidae; genus Hypocryptadius; species Hypocryptadius cinnamomeus. The sequence goes on from VYZP01029533.1 coordinate 18,360, forward strand.
TGTTGGTAAACAATCTCCAAACACATTACAAAGCAGCAAAACACAGGAGAAGCAAATGAGATAATATTTGTTTCCCTTTTTCTCTGAGACTTCTTAGCTTCCCAGGAGAAAAATTCTGGGCAAAGTGATTTTTCAGAAAAGATGAATGTGATATACTGTCCTTCTCTAGAACAGTTTAGGGTCTCTTGTATATCTGGTGCTGCTGAACCTGCTGTTTAAAGCAGACTGTACTTAGCACGGCCATCAGCAGCTTTGACCAAATACCCACTGTTATGGGTCTGTGCTGTACAAGGGTGTGTTTTTATTAAATTCATTTTCAGCTCAGAACTGTCACCCATTCTGCGCAGGAGAAGCTCTTAGAGTTTCAGAAAGAAAGCTTCAGGCATTCTCCTCCCTCCCTCCCTCCCTCCCCGCAGCTCCTGACCTGGGAGAAGCTGTGCATCTGCAGCGTGATGGGCTAGAGCAGCAGTCACAAACCCTGCAGACCTCTCGCACACCGTGCTGGGGCCGCTGTGGGCGGCTCTTCGTGTCTGCTGAGAGATGCTGAGTCACAGCTTTTTGGTGTCTGCACCGGCCGGCACACGGGCATGTGAGGCTTGCATCTAAGAATGCACAGGGTGCACCAATTCTCCCTGTTTTCCCTAAAGTGATAGCCTGTACAAATCTCCCAAGCTAGGTGGGAGAAAAAATTATAAAAATAAAATTATACTATATGTAAAATTGTACACTTTAGAACGAATATTTGAATGAGATAAATAGCTATAAATACAGCTGTGAAAATAATAGCAATGTAAGTCAAGTAAAATAGTGGGGAAAGCGAGGCAGATTAAGGGGGAAGACAGGAAGATCGCTTTCGTGTATGTGGGTTCTGAATTGGACTGTTTACAAGTAGCTGAATTCATGGTATATTAATGATCAATAAATAGATTACCCTGTCAAGAAAATACAGCTTTTAAGCACATCTAAAGGTTATCTAACTGGAAAACAGGTTAAAAAACCCACACGAATCCAAGAAGCTCAAAATCACACAATTTTTGAAAACTAAGACTGGATTCAGGTCCTATGACTCTGACCAGTATCAGGGATTGGGCTTGTTATTTTTGTTTATTTGCAGAAAAAGGATGAGGTACTGATGTATATGTGTGGATTTGATGTCTTAAAAAGCATGTGGAAATAAGTAATAATTACCTAAAGTAATAGAAAATATTCGTAAAATTAAAATGCAGTGTAATTGCTAAAACTTAAAAGAGAAATTGTTATATAAACATATATGCACAAATTTAGTTAAAAAACCGACTGTGTTTCAAATAATTATTCAGAACAGCCTCCAAACTTTTCTTTGGCATTTATTGAACCTATGTAGATTTTCAGTTTACTTCCAAATAAATCCTATAGCCACTAATTTTAGTAGTGAATTTAACAGTACTGGGTTAGTGATTGGATTTAATGATTTTAAAGTCCTTTTCCATCCTAAATGATGCCATGATTTTAAATTACTTGCTGTTAGCAGGTACCTTTCTACACACCCATATAAGGAATTTGATATTCATTTGCTCTAATCCATTAAGTTGCAGTTAGAAATTCCAATGCCAATGCTTAGGTTCCAATTTGTTGGTATTTTATTAAAAAAATAGGTACTTTACCATTTCTACATTCTAGAAGGGAAATGGTTAGAGAAGTGAATGTACAGATGGGAAACACAGGCACTTGGAAGGGACAAAATTTCTTAGAGTCAGATTATGAATAGGGGTTTTGTTCCCCTTTTAGAGGCTCTATTTTTCCACTGAGAGAACTGAGTTATCCACACTGCATAGGTCTGGGGGACTATTTCACTAAAGATGAATCAAGAAAAATATGAAACACTGTAAGTTTTAAAAAATATAAAGTCCCAAGTAATATCATGCAAGTTTGTGGCAGCAACAGTGGATTCTTTTTAATCTGCTTTTGACTGAGTAATCATGATGTCTGTGATGCCTCAATTATGAATTCCCTTTTTTTTTTTAATATTGCATGAGTCACAGCAGAGACATTCTTGTATTCATTGCCAGCATTTAAAGACAATAACCAGCCTATTCAGAAGTAAATTCCTATCGAAATCAAAATTTCAGCCTACGAGTGTTTCTGCACACAAACGTGCCCTGTGCTATGGATTTTCCAGAACATACACCCTGTGCATAAGTGGGCAAGCATGTCAGTGCTTTGAGTGACAGCAGAGGGAAAGCCCTACCACCCCCAGCATGGTACACACCTATCTTTGCAGTGGATGTCTGAACCATTCCTTGTGTTGACTCTAATAGTTGCCACGCCAGACACTCATAGCAAACTAAGAATGTATAGAAGTGAGGGTGACTAGCTTAAAAAGTCATCTATAACCAGACTTTTAGTTTGTTCAGTTTAGATACCTGCTTACATTAAACATTTTGGCTCATTTTAAACTAGTTTAAATGCCAATCTACAGCCTGATCCTTTTGGAAGGAAAAGACTGTGCAACCTCTGCTAAAATAATATCAATTTAGTGACCAATTTAGTAGCTTGTGGGTTTTTTTTAATAAAACAATGTTCTTTGTTCTTAGGTCTTGACAATGTAACTTTTATTCAAGGATCTTGGTATCAGGCAGATGGGTGCTCTTGCAGGTTCATGTCAAATCCTCTGAACGGCACAGGGGTCACTGCAGCAAGGACTGCAGCCAGAGCAGGCTGCTCTGTAAGGGAAGGAAAGCCACCAGCTGGGCAAGCTGGAGTAGGGGTCCCACTGAGCACTGTGCTGGAGCAAGGTGAGCAGAGCTGTCCCCTGGCAGTGCCAGGGTCAGCCAGCAGCTGGGGGCTGCCACACTGGTCACAAGGCAGGTTCCAGGTCGAGACTTGGGCACACCATGTACCTCTGCTGAGGGCAACAGATGGAGCTTCAGCACTGCTCCCAAGTGAAGCAAGAAGGCCTCCAAAGGGGTTTCTCACAGCTCTTTCTCACCCACCAGCTTTTCACAGCCATGTCATCCAAGCTTGAGCAGCTACACCACATCAGTGCTGGCTTCCAGCACAGGCAGTCAGGCCTCTGCTGGGGGAATGCACTCAAGGATCCTCATACTTTGGATTTAATGGTACTTTTATGGTCTCTGACTTCTTGCTTGCAATGAAAATAGACTAGTTTCTTAGCTCTGTATATGTTCTCTTGTTTTCTGAAGTGTAAAATACATGTTTCTTTATGTGTATGAAAATGGCAGTGTTCTTTTGCCTTAAATGCTTTAAACATTTGAATGTAGAACTTCTATCCCATTTCTGTCACAAAGCTACATGGCAAAGAAGGAGTAAGAGCAGCAGAACCAGTCCATGCAAACTGTGGATTTGAGGTGGACCTGAGTGACAACATCTAAAATTTCAACATAAAATCTGATTTTCCGCCCACAGTTCACTTTTATTCATCTCTGTGGCTTTGCTGTAGAACCATTGGAAGTCTAACGACTGGTTTCAAAACTTTAGCTGCAGACTTTCATTGAGATTCAGAAATCCAGAAAAGCCTGTTATGACATGGCTTAATGTCAGTTCTTACCTAAGCACAACATCCCTTGAGTGCAGTGAGTTGCTCAAGTATGAACTTCTGAAGTATGCCCAAAAATAGGAATGAAGCATATCTTGGCAATGGCTGCAATTCCTCATATTTATGAAAGTGATCCTGGGGAATGTTGACCTTTTCAAAACTAGCATCTAGTTATATGTATATTCGGAAAAAATCAAAAAGAGTCATACCTAAACAGAAAATGTTTTCTTCTCCCCTCCTTATTTTTTTGAAGCAGGTATGGTGAAAGTGCTTTCCAATAATCCACCTTACTTCTTCAAGCAAACCCTTTAATCAATCAGATTTTGCTAACTGAAAAGACTTTTAGTAAACTTTTGACATTTCTCACATTTTGTAGCACTACTTTCTTTTCCCTGGGATCCTGGAAGTTCCATGACAACTGTGCTCTCTGGGTTTCACAGGGACAGATTAGACCAGCAACATTCTCCTTCTTTGATGCAATGTAATCGATATCTTGATGCTGCTTCAAGAAGTGCTAACTGGAGCCTAGAGAATGAAGCAGATAACGCTGGCTATGTCTGTACTCCCTTTGAGGTTACTCTATCCATGTTCACACTGCTGACTGCAGCGTGCTTCCAGGGATTTCCATACATAGGGATATCCTATAGTTATATCAGAGAGAGAAATCAGACCTTTTGGCTTTGAAAGCATTTTTGAATGCATATTTGTACAACCTGATGTGTTTCAAGATGCATGTTTGTGCAGACCAAAAGCTGCCCTTAAGGCAGTGTTGCAGGAAGAACAGTATTTGTGTGGTTATGTGACCATATTCCTGGCCAGGCCAGGAGCTTTAGTCAAGGAGTGTTATTCAATACAAAATACTTTTCCTGTTCTCATTAGCATAAGTTTTAGCCAGAGCCTGTCACAGTCAGCTCCAGAGAGTCTTGCTAGGCAGTGCTTGGCGTCCCAGGGTCTGGTGTTCAGCTGGCATTGCAGGAGGAAGGTCTGCACCTGCAGGTGAAAACCAAAGTGAAAACATGTATAGCTGCTGTGGCTGTGTCTGTCTATCTGTCTACTACCAACTCTGCTTTGTGCTTGTCACTGTAGGTGCGGGGCAGACTCTGGCTCCAGCAGTCACCAAGCACTTGGACCTTCTGGAGCTGGAGTGTGACCTCCTCTCCTGTGCCTTCTCACTGTGTAGCCAGCCTAGCAAACAGGACAGCTGAATGGCCCACTGTGCTGCAAGGATGCTGAAGAAGCACGTGGCAGGTGAAGGTGGGTGCTGGTGGTGCAGGCTGTGGTGTGGCCCTGTCACTGTCCTTGCAGCAGGACCCAGACCTCCTCCTCACACGCACTGGGGGACATGTGAGGAGCATCCTCTGCTGCCGTGCTGAGGTTGCCCTCTCTGCCTCAGGGTGTGCATAAATAATTGATGGTGTCCAGTCAGGGTTTCTGGCCTCAGGCAGTGTACAGTCTAGTATGGAAATACACTGAGATCAGAACCTCCATCAGAAACCTTAGTTTTAAATATACTCTACCTTCCATGCCGAGACATGGCTGTACATGAAAAGCCAAGAACACAATTATCACAAAAAGTTTCCCTGAGCCATAACTGTGTCCAGTAGTCCATGTGAATGGCTAATCCAAACAATATTTTTCCACAAAGAGGAAAGATAATGCAAATTATATTTCTAAGAACTGGGCAATAGCTATTTAATTGTTGCTTGAATCCAATATTTATCAGCTTTAAAATGTGTCTGTAATGTCCCCTTATAAGCATATGGATCTCAGCAGGTGTTTTGCCTGAAGGGTTGTACAGCAGCGGGCCTTCTGAGAGCAATCAAGCCAAAACACATCATATGGTTTCAGTATAAAACTGTTCCAGCTATTTTAAATATTTCCAGCTGTAATTAACTAAGTTCAGCAACCATTACTCACTCCTATTTAATGTACCACCACTATAGTTCAATTGCAGATTTACTTTCTTTCCATAACCACTAACTAGCTGTTGGTTTTATGAACCCTGTTTTTCTCCTACTCTGATAAACATCCATTATATGATAAAATCTGACTTAATTTTAGAAGTGTTCTGGTCACTGTTCTTTGTTTCATCTGTCAGTAATCATAAAAAGAGCTAATCCTGCAACAAGGAGAAAATCCAATATTAAATTACATAGTAGCTTTGTACAGTGTAATCTTTTCACTCTGAGAGATTAATTTTATCAGCATGGCATTTGCAGCTGGTAGTAGATTCAAGAGATACTACTCCTCTCGGGAAATAAGTCAAAACCATAGCATGAATATTATTACTTTTAGCTTTATCTTGTGGCTAGAAGAAAATGAGCTCCATATCATTTTTATCAGTATCCCCTATTTATTTAGGCAAAGCTGAGGGTAACGGTAGAAACGTGATTCACATGGTAATTATTTTTAAAACTTTTTTCATTCCTTCCTAAAAGTGAGTTTTTAAGTTAGAAGGAGAGAAGTGCATTTTTCCCCCGATGGTGACAATGTTGTGTGCTGACAGTGGTGTGACAGCTGCCTCTGTGCTGTGATGCAGAGCTAACTTGCTTGCAGCAAGTGCTTCCAGAGGCCTTTGTTCGGAGATGTACTTCTGCTGGGGCTACCTCAGGAATCTCTGCACTGCACATTAAATAAGTGACCTTGTACATTTCCACTTATTTTCATCTGTTAGCTCTTTACAGTTATATGGTGCTTCAGACTCTTTTTTTTGTTGGTTTTTTTTTTTTTTTGTTTGTGCACTATTTCATGCACTTGTGTTCTTCCTCTGCAGCACAGTAATATTGAGAACACTGCAAAAGAGAGGCAGTGTCAGGCAGCTTAGTTCCCTTCAGGTGTAGTATAGAGCAGAAAGCAAATTGAAGGTATAGGTATTTATCTCCATTCCAAAGTTGCCACAGGCCAGTTTGGTTCCTGGAAAAATTCCAGCTACCCTAAGAGTTGCCCTAACTTGTACCATAATTGCTGTGTTTCCATAGGACTTTTCAGCTCTCTGCATGACAGGTACTGAAGAACATCCTGGCCACACCCCAGACTGCTCTCATGCTGGCTCAAACACGGAGAGATCTTTAGCAAATATTACCAGTCTTGCAATTTCTTCTTCTTTTTCTTTTTTTGGAAGACCTCTTCTGGCACAGATAGAATCTGAAGAAAAGTAGAAGAGGAAAGTCAGGGACAGCTAATGTCCACAGTATGGTAATAAATTCTACTGCAACAGAAATCCTTGGTTCTCTTGCTGGGCCTAGCATGAGAGTTCTTCTGGCAAATAACTTCTCTGGTATTTTTATGATAGGCCTATTAATATATAATTGCTTCAATTATTGTCTAACTTAACAAAGTGTTCCTAAATCTTTGCAAAGACACTTGCATGCATCTATGGTAATTTATTAGGTATTATGGCAAGTAAAACCATGCTCCTTATGTCCCTCATTGAACATCCAAAAGCCCTAAAAATTTTATACTTACCCTCCTCAGGACACCCTAAGCTTGCTGCTTTTTCACACGTATTGTGTCATCACCTCAGCTTCCAATAATTGCCTACAGTCCTCCATTCTTTACAGTATTCTCTTTTCCATTTCCTATAGAGTCACTATTCTTAATTCCTACATTTCCTACATATGCATATAATCCGGTTAATATGCCATTTACAAATATGGTTTATTGTTCCATGTCAGCAAGGGAGAACACAGGAGAGGAAATGAGCTGAAGCAACCTTTTTGTTTGTCAGTGATGAAATACAGTGTCTGCAAACTGTCACAGCCCAAGAGTGGAGATGGCTGGGTATAACTATAGCACTCATGAAAAAAAATTCTGTTGAGCCTTAAGCCTCATCTTTAATTTTTACCTTTGCTCTTAACAAATAATATATTTCAAGTAAAATTCCTCATCTCTTACTGAGCTGGTTTTTTTGGCATTTACTTTGATGTGCACGTATTTAGACCTTATATATGAGTTTTGTACAGAAGGAGAGAGCTACCATTGAATCACTGCATACCTTTCTGGCCAATAAAATGTAACATTTAAAGAATTAGCATATAAACACTAGGTACATTGAATGAAAATTCATATTGAATCATCTGCATGGTAGAGAAAAAATTCTTTAGCTGCTTCATCCCTGCAAACAGGCACTGATAATGTATTACCATGCCAAGCAGGTAATACTGGTAAGACCAAAATGGAAAAAGTGACATGCATGAGGTGGAACAAAACACACCATGGGAAAATGAATTGACCTGCTATGATGACTCACATCCAGCTAACCAATCCAAAGTACATTCTTTGAAGCCTGTGAAAAGTGGAGGAAGCAGATGCTATAAGTGCATGTAGACATAGGGGTATAGAAAGGATACACGAGACCAGAAGCCTGAAAGTAGACAGACACATGCACACCTGGTGTTATCAGGGTTACAGAAGCATGAAGGATTGTACCAGTAGAGAAGTGGTTAGCCTTTGACTCTAACTTTTTGAAATTCATTTGCTATCCTAGAGTGATTACAAGGGCAATTTAATGTCACTTCTGCCTAGTCATAGTTGAATTCCTAGCTAATTAGGCTGGAGGTAATGCCAGCTGATTGTGAAAGTGACTGCTGATAAGCCTCTCAATTCTTGCAAGAGAGTGGATAGTAATTAAGCATTCATTTACACATAATATTGGAAGTAGGAGTAACCTATCTCATATTCCTTGAATTATCTTATTTGTGTATGTCACCACCTCTGTATCTGAAAGGAGAGGAAACAGTGCTCAGTAGCTAGGCCTACCAACACACCAGTTTGAAAGGAACACAACACTGTAGTTTATACATCAGCCTGAATGAAAATTGCACGTACAAATCAGCTGAATGTTGGATTCTACAGAAGGAAATACCACTTAAGGAACTCATTACAAAAATTTCAGCCTGTGTATGTGACATCAAGAACTTTCTGGACCTGCAGAGGCAATCCATGAAGGGATAAACTCATGAGCTTCTAAAATATAATTTGCATTATATATTCCTTAATGTAAGGTTTACATACTAGCATTAGTCAAGCCCTGTCCAGCTACTTTATGCCAGGATGAATCATATATGACAAATGGTGCACTGAAATCTGCCCTAATTTATGTAACTTTTGCAAAGGTGTTGACTGAAGTGCGGTGTCATACCACAAACTGGCTCATCCAGTGTCTCTCAAACTCTCCTCTTTAATGTCTGAGTCAGACAATGGGAGGTCCTATGGATGTCCTACAACAATGAGAAACAATGTGAGCCACAGTTATCTCCCCTGATGGAAAAAAAAACTTAGAAAAAGGCATGTATTGTAAAAATTTCTTTCATCAACTCATTCTTTCCTTCCATTTTTTGTTCAAAATCACACTGCTAATGCTGCATTTTGTTGCCTGCTTGCATCACATACATTTTTATACAGCCAGGAGAACAATAAAATAGAAGACTAAACAAGATTTTTTTGCATCTTATTTTTTTGCAGATTGCACTAGTACAAGTCTGTCTATAATTTCTCCTTTGAACATTGAATGAAAGCATTTTTAGGAGGAATCCTCTGGCAGTGTGGTCAGCAAATCCTGTTGCCATTTTTTATCCCCAGATTTTTGTGGTCAAACCAAACTTTTCAAAAGAGCTGCCTGTACTGGCATTTGCTACATTATTTAACAGAGGAACTTTGTTCCTATTCATTATATTCTGCATGTGTAAGATAAAAATGTCATATTATGGACAGGTTTAACAGCAGGACATGAGGATCTTCACAGCTTTCAGAAGTTATTAGAGGTGGCTCTTTGAAAACCCATCAGGATGTGTGTTAAGGAGTAGAGTAGATATTTTCGCTCCTGATGAAGGAGAGGAATGATGAAGAGGACTCCATCTTATCAGAAGGCTAATTAATTACTTTATTATACTATATTATTCTATACTATATTACACTATACTACATTATTACATTACATCTAAACTGAATCTGCCAAGCACTCAACTGCACTCCACTGCACAGCATCTCTTCACTGGCAGCAGACAGTTCTAACACACACACCTGGATTCAATTGGTCAGTGAACCAAAACACTCACCCCAGAATCCAATCTCAAATCCCTTCAGGTAAACAATCTTCCATGATGCATTCCACTTGTGAACAACACAGGAGCAGTAAATGAGATAAGAATTGTTTTTTCTTTCTCTGAGGTTCAGAGAATGTGGATCTCAGAAATATTCTTGGGAAGAACTGTGCCTTTCTTTTCTCTGTGAAGAGAAATGTGGCTACAAAGGAGGTGTTTTAAAATGGGAAAAGTCATAAACTCCTCCTTATATGGACCATGGAACAACATTGAACTCAGGGTCTTCCATCTTTTGTTTGATCTTCCCATTTTTTGTAAGGTCTCAAGAGTGTTTAGCACCGGAGTGTGTTGTTTCCAGAGAATACGGACCACAGCTGTGCTTCCTGGACCATGTTCCTGGGGAACAATTCATTCAATTCTCACATTAGAAGGAGGAACTTTGAATTGACAGCTTTTAAATCACGTCCTTGCTTTTCTCCTTGCGTGCTCGTCATCCCCCTTGAACCTAAAATTAGGCCTTGGCCCCTGTTGTCATCTCCTAGTACCTTCCAGCAGAGTGAGTCTGCTCTGTCCAGAGCAGAACGGCAAATTCCTTCTCCTGACTGCAAGGTGCTCTCACAGAATAGATTCCATGTGCAGCGGCAATATGCGCAGATGCGGATATACGGAGGATCAGCCCACACAACCATGCTCAAAAGCATGTCTGGATTTCCATTCAGCTTGGTTCAAAGCCCCTCACACCCTTTGCTGAGTGGGAAGAGCACATTCGGAATCTGGATTAGTGAGTAGGTGGCAAATAACCTGGCAGTGAGCGAAGAGCTGAGCTGCCTCTTTGGGCAGCCATGCTACAGGTACAGAAGTAGAGGCACATCCCTCCAGCCAATGGACAGATACTTCCCACCCCACACATGATTGTCTCTGTTGGAGCACAAGCACACAGCCCATAAGAGGGAAAAAGTTTATTTTACTGTCTTATAACCACTGTTTTGTGTAGTAAAGGAGTTCTAGATAATTGAACAGAAACTTACAGGCTCTTCCCCATCCGAAATGCTGAAAAAAAAAACTTCACTGCCACTAGAGAGGACTACTTAGTGGTGTGAACCTCTCACTTGCTATATAAAGCATCAGTTAAATGACAGAACTGAATTTCAGCAGTGTTTTTTAGGGAAATTTACCAAGTAGAGGTTCTTCTGTTGGGATCTTTTTTATTGTCCTGCTTGTTCCATGTAGCAAGAAGTGATGTCTCTGTACTAGCAAGCCTTCCTCTGCATAATGATTGACTACCTAATTCCCTACCTTCATCCAGACATTTTGCAAAGCAAGTAAAATTGTCTCTATTTGAATATTTTATAAGTGACTTCAGAATAGAAAATACAGTTGAAGTATCTGCTACATCAGTGACGACGTAGAAAGGATCTTCCAAAATTAAACCAAATTTAATTTCTTCTGCATCTTCAATGTGGTATACCTAGAAGTCTTCAAATTATACAAGCAGTTTTCAAGCCAAGCCTTGTAATTGTAGTGTAATAAACAGGAAAAGGTATTTTTCTTGCATTGAATATGCAGACAAACTAATAAAAATTTAATTATATATCGTAAAATATCAACAAAGTACACATATTAATTTCTGCCTCTTTGAAGGCTACTCTGTCCTTTGGGTCAAAAAGTATTTGGATTGAATGGATGACATAGTTGAACAAAATTTTTTATAAGATATGAAATAAAATGCTTTAAATAAAGCAAGCAATGTTTTGAAGTGAATAAACTGAAGCTGTTGCTTTAGGTACACCCTAATATGCAATAATTAAGAGATTCAAAGTTACCCAAGTATCTTTCATCTATTTGGTTATTTTCCACCATTGATGTTTGCATTATTTACTAATACAGAATTTAAGCGAAAACTTGTGACTTTCAGCTCTTCAGGGCTAGCTTAATCAAAGGCTGTAAGAGCAATTTGTAAAATAAAAAAATCCTTCTCTCTTCCAGAATGAATAATCACGTACTTAGGTTCACTCGTTTATTATTTTTAAATGAGAAGAAATAAAACACAGCATAGTTAGGGGAGGCTATATTGCAAAACTCTTCTGTTTCAAGGTCATTAATCCTTTCTTCTTTAAACATTTAATTAAAGATGTGATAACATTAGAACACTACCCGTGTCCTGTTGGGGCTTCTGAAATCCTATGACACTTCAAGGAAATGTTCATAGCAAGAATAAGTGCAGAGTAAGGGAAAACTTAGTCCATTACCACAAAAAGCAGATGTTTGATTTTTCATCTGCTTTTAATGCAATGTGGCAGGTCCTTTGTTTTCCATTCTTAAGGGTAAAAATTGTTTAAAACTCCATAATTTATACATGTAAAGGAGAATTAATGATTTAGTAAGTAATATTAGTGGTTCAACACTGAACAAAAGTAGAGCAAACCTTTTCTTCATTTCAACAAACTCAGAATTATAGAATCCTGGAATGGTTTGGGTTGGAAGGGACCTTAAAGATAATCTTGTTCCAAGACCTTTGACATGGGTAGGGACACCTTCCACCAGAACCAGTTGCTCAAAGCCCCATCTAACCTGAAAGGCTCTGAACTTTTTTCTAACAGCCCACCATAAACCTTGCAATTAAATATGTTGATTACAGATTTTTCATGCCAAAATATAAGTTAAACACTCATGCATGACTTTGGATTTTTCAGAAACTTTACGCAATGTTGGGTTCAGTAAATAGCTGTAATCAGTATAATCTGCCCAGGATTAAATTACACTGATAGTCTGTATTACATCCACTTCTTCTTATGCATAGTTGACCCATTACCAATAAATGGGAAACAGAGTATAATCTTATATCCTCACAAACGCTCTTATTCGGAGTAGAAGTGTCCATTTTGGGGCCTTCTACTCACCTGACTTGTACCAGTAAATCTATAGCACTGCACCTTTATGGTTTGCTTTCTTTCAGGACAATTACCTCTGTAATCATTGTCTCTTGTGTATCTGGAGGTTGAGCATGACTGCACTTTAACCTACAGTACTATGGTAACATAGCCAATTAAAAGCAGTTTGATGCAATACATTGTGAAAAGGCATTTCATATTTGTATTCACAGATCTTTAACTAATTATGATATTCAGCTTTTGGGAAACATGTTTTAACAGCATCTCAGCTATTTCCTACTGAAGCTGCTATTGTCTACCACAACCTCTTCTGCTTTGTAAATCTTCTAGAACTACAGTGATATGAATAGTTTAAGCACTAAAAACAATAACATTTTTAACAGGATATATGAAAACACTCTAGCAATGCCATGGTGCTTAATATGAAGACCCACTACTACAAACCATGATGTGAGAAAGTGAAGAGCTCTTTGTTCATGTTTCTGTGGTACATGATTAACAAGCACAGGCTCTATCATTATGTGATCAGTAATACGACATATTTTTGAAGCCTGCTGAGACTTGAGGAAAATTCTAGGCTGTGCTGTAGTTGACCTAATATTCTTGCAAGCATTTATGGAAAATATTGCACTAATGCTGGTTGGATTCCCTGTTTGCTTGGCTCTAGTTCATCTACAATCATCATGGAATCACAGAACAGTTTGGGTTGGAAGGGACCTTAAAACTGGTCTAGTTCTAGCTCCCTTTCATGGGCCAGGACATGTTCCACAACACCAGGCTGCTCGAAGCCCTGTTCAACCTGACCTTGAACACTGCCAGGGATGGAGCATCCACAGCTTCTCTGGGATGTGTTTTCACCACCCATAGAGTAAAGAATTTTTTCCTAATATTTAATCTAAACCTACACTTTGTCAGTTTAAAGCCATTACCCCTTGTATTGTCACTGTATGCCCTTGTTGAATGTCCTTCTCCATCTCTCTTGTAGCCTCCTTCAGGTACTGAGAGTGCTCTAAGATCTCCGTGAAGCCTTTTCTTCTCCAGGATGAAGAAACCAACCCTCTCAGCCTGTCTTCATATGAGAGGTGCTCCAGCCCTCTCATCACCTTTGTGGCCTCCTCTGGACTTGCTCCAACAGGTACATGCCTTTCTCATTTTGGGAGCCCCAGAGATGGATGCAGCATTCCAGGTGGGGTCTCACCAGAGGAGAGTAGAGGGTGAGAATCCCCTCCTTTGCCCTCCTGGCTTGAGGCTGCTTTTGATGCAGCCCAAGATGAGGCTGGCTTTCTGTGCTGCAAGTGCACATTGCCAGCTCATGATGAGCAATGCAGCAGGTAAAATTATTTACCTAGGTCAACAGTTTCCAGGTCTGGCAAATATCTTTCTATAAACATCTGCAATGTTATTTTCTGAGGCACTAAGCATGTGATGCTCTTCTCATTCTAGACCATTCAGCCAGCACCCTCTCCTCAAGCAAAAATCAGACAGAGTCACTATCTTTAGCTTGTGGCTGCAAAGCAACTTGGTTGTGACAATTTTTTTGTCGCAGTTGGTGAGTGAGCCCACCAGGGGAGGGACTATGTTAGATCTGCTGTTTGTAAATAGAGATGGACTGGTGGGAGATGTGGTAGTTGGAGGTCACTTGGGGCAGAGTGATCACGAAATTATAGAATTCTCGATATTTGGTGAAGTCAGGAGGAACATTAATAAGACTTTTATACTGGACTTTTGGAGGGTGGACTTTGGCCTGTTTAGGAGGCTTATTCAAAGAGTTTCTTGGGAAGCAGTTCTTAAAAGCAAAGGAGTTCAGGAAAAGTGGACGCACTTCAAAACAGAGATCTTGAGGGCACAGGAAGACACTGTCCCTGTGTGCCGAAAGACAAGGCAACGAGGCAAATGCCCAGCCTGGATGGGCAAGGAGCTTTTGGAGGAACTTAATAATAAAAAGAGGATGTATCATCTTTGGAAGGAGGGTTCAGGTCTCTCAGGAAATATTTAAGGGGGCCACTAGAGCATGTAGAAGAAAAATTAGGGAAGCCAAAGCTTAGATTGAACTTAGAATGGCGACTTCAGTAAAGGGTAATAATAAAAAAAAAAAGTTTTTACAAATATATTAATTATAAAAGGAAGGGTAAGATAGGTCTTTGTTCTTTATTAGATGCAGGAGAGAACTTGGTAACTGCAGATGAGGAGAAGGCAGAGGTCCTTAATGCCTTTTTTGCCTCAGTTTTTAGTGGGAAGATGACTTGCCTTCAGGAAAACTGCCCTCTTGGGTTGGTCAGTGGTATCAGGGAGCAGAATGGGCCCCCCGTTGTCCAGGAGGAGGCAGTCAGAGAACTGCTGAGCCACTTGAATGTTCATAAATCAATAGGACCAGATGGGATCCATCCCAGGGTGATGAGAGAGCTGGCAGATGAGCTTGCGAAGCTGCTCTCCATCATTTACCAACAGTCCTGGCTCACTGGTGAGGTTCCAGTTGACTGGAAGCTGGCCAATATGACACCAATTCACAAAAAGGGTAGAAAGGACGATCCTAGTAATTATAGACCAGTCAGCCTGACCTCAGTACCAGGCAAGATAATGGAGCAATTTATATTACGTGTCATTACGCAGCATCTACAGGATGGGCAGGGTATCAGACCCAGCCGGGTTTAGGAGGGGTAGGNTTTAGGAAGGATGTTGAAATGCTTCAGCACGTCGAGGGAAAAATGATGATGCTGGTGAGGAGCTTGGAACACAGTCCCGATGAGGAATGACTGAGGGAGCTGGGGTTGTTTAGCCTGGAGAAAAGGAGACTCAGAGGTGACCTTATCACTTTCTACAACTTCCTGAAAGGTGGTTGTAGTCAGATGGGGGTCAGTCTCTTTCTCCAGGCAACAACTGTCAGAACGAGAGGACACAGTCTCAAGCCGCGTTAGGAGAAATATAGGTTGGGTATTAGGAAGAAGTTTTTCACAGAAAGAGTGATAAATATTGGAATGGCCTGCCTGAGGAGGTACGGGAGTCACCATCCCTGGATGTGTTCAAAAAATACTGGATATGGCATTTTGTTTAGTAAAGGTGTTTAGGGCATGAGTTGGACTTGATGATCTTGAAGGTCTCTTCCAACCTAGTCATTCTGTGATTCTGTGATTCTGTGATTCTGTAATCGTCACTATACTCTAAGTAGGTGTACCAACAGTATTGACTTGATGTTTTCCCACTTCTCCAGCCTCTCACTTCTTCATCCTGATCTGTATCACATCTGGAATGTAGACTGAAGATGTGTTTTTTTTATTTAGCATTGGAACGTGGGTAGGATGACATACTGAGCATTCTTGTGATTGCAGCTCTACAAGCAGAGATAAGCATGGCCCCTGCCCAGCTGAGCTCGCTATCAATGTATCTCCTGGTGCAGGTCCCTCCTCAAATATGAGAAATACAAAACTTTCATGAGTAAAAATTAAAATTGAGGAAATTAGGATGAATAATGCCTCTAAATTTTGAAACAAAAAGCAAAGGAGTGTCAGATTTGAAGAAAATGGCAGGATTTTTTCCTTATGCTTTTGACTATGGGATGCTAAGGAGAAAATTCATTCATACGTCATAGGAATTTTACAATTTATTCTAAATGGATTGTAGAACTATGTGGGTTATTCAGACCAAATCAGACAGATATCTTTTTTCCTGCATTCCTTCATTTTGGTAAGTGATGATAACCACTCCTGAAACTCATGGTCAAAAGATAATGGTGATAAAATACTTAGTCCTTACCCTATCTCACAAAAAATGATGTTAGGAGTATCAAAATGGGATTGGATCTGAGTGATGAAATAAAACTTTAGGCAAGAGGACCATCAGATTTAATTAAATGAACAACTTATCACTTCCTTTTCTGATTTTTGATTTGTTTG
The DNA here is from genome assembly GCA_013400635.1 of Hypocryptadius cinnamomeus. NCBI lineage: Eukaryota > Metazoa > Chordata > Aves > Passeriformes > Zosteropidae > Hypocryptadius > Hypocryptadius cinnamomeus. The sequence goes on from VYZP01029533.1 coordinate 34,717, forward strand.
CTATAGCATGGCTTTGCCAATTAGTGCAATTGCTACAGGGTAATTCTTACGCTATGAATAAAGCAGCATGATCAAACTGAATAAAAATGGTTATTTAGGAAAGAGAAAAGCTGGGGACATCTAATGTCCACACTAAAGTGAAATGCATCAGTGACCACAGTGAGGCTTAAATGTGGTTAAAATGTGTTTATGCTGCATGACTTTAAACATTTTAGGGGAACTTGTGTTAAAGTGGTTCCCTTAGATACTGTCATAAATCTGTTGAAGAAGGAAGTATGGTCTGTTGTTCAAAGCACAGGACTCTGAGTCAGAGGATGTAGATTATGCCCCCTCTACTGATAACTACTGACTGTGGCTTCCTCACCTTTATATTGGGAAATAGTACTTAGCTAGACATAGGTAACAAGGAGACAAGTCATTACTACTTATAACATTGTAATTGTAATAATCAGAAAAAAGCCTTCAGGAGATTTATTAAGAGATCTATGGGAAAGAAGCAAATCACTTCTTTGAAGTTCTGGAAACTAAGACAAAGTGAAAAATTCCTCTGCTGTGTTGATGGACGCTCAGGAATGCAAAGTACCAGCCATTGCCTTCATTAAGCAACAGCCATCTAAAGGTCACTGGGGCTCTAAAGTAGAACTATGATCTCATAGCTGCAGTTTTTGCCCTTCCCTGTTCACACCCTTTCCGTGTTTATGAGTGTTACGCTGGAAGGTATTGATGGCTTCCATCTTCCATATATAGGCAGCCACGTATCTTGTGACGATGTGTAGGCTAACTATACTCCGGATGGTCTTGATATTGGAAGCTGTCCAAAGTTCAGAGTATATCTTAAGATTGATCAGAATGTGAGCTTACAAGGGAGGAGGTTTTCCCTGAACAGGAAAGTGTGGCCAGTGCAAGGCTAACTCAAGCTAAGGGACCAAAATGCTTGCAAGTATCTGTGGGCAATAAAGCCTTGAGGGGAAACAAGCACTGAGGAACTCACGCACCCAGATAGGAGTATGGCATGACTGCCTACTTTTTGTATTCATTGTAGGATAAAAATACCTTTTTTTAATGCAAAATTAAGTAAATTATAACTTGGTTTTGATTGAGCTGGGGGTTTACTCGGTGCAGGGGTGCTAGAAACTGTTAACATATAGTAGTATGACTATATATATAAGCTATAGACTATATAACATAGAGTCATATTTTGTGACTACAGCAAAGTTTGTAGTAGAAGCAATCTGGCAGAGCTCCAAAGGACACCCACTTGGGCCTCACTGAAGGTGACTGGATGCCGCAGAATGAGGACAACTCCATCATCCCCTTCCCTATGCCTGTGCCTGGGAAAGCCTGGCTGCTGTTGCCACAGCATCTTTGGATTGCATACAAGAACATTTAATACTGGACAAGCTGCCCCTCCCAGTGGTGACAGGAGTGGTTAAGGCTGATTTCCCAGGCTCTATCCTTTTCCTCTTATGCACCACCACTTTAGACATTCACAAGATGACAAAGACAGCTCTGCTTAGTACAGAACACTTTCAGTATGGAGTGGTCTCCTGCTTTACAGTAAAACTTGTGGTCTGCTACAACATGAGAACAAATATGTAATTTTAAAAGCACTTTTATGTACTTTTAAATGTGTCATCACCTGGTGGCTTATGAAAATATCAGGCTTGGAGGCTTAGCTGTCTGGAACAAGGGGCAGAAGAAAGGAGGAGATGAGCAGAAGCACTGAATATTCCCTTTTGGTCCCCAGACCAGCCAGCCTGGCAGTCTGAGCGCCTGTTTCACTCATCTGAGCCATGCTGGGCTGAGTCAGCAGAAAGCAGGCGTGATGTGAACAGCTGATCCATGGTTACACAACACTAGAATCTGTTCCTTTTGCTGCCAATAGAGACATTTAAACTTTTATTACAGAGAAAACCCATTTCACTTTAATTTAAGGCAGCAACCCTTAGGGTGGGTTGAGAACAGGACCCTGTGAGGCCTTACATGCCTGTCTGCTGCACCACCTTTCTCAAGGCCACCACTGTCACTGTCATGTCACAGCTTGTGTTCCCAGCTGGAGAGGTTTTCCCTCGCCACAGCCAAGCTCCACAGTCACATCTCAAGCGCTCAAGGTGACTGCCTTCCTGGGGTCCCACTGGATGTGCTGACCCTCTGACAGCCAGGGGTTTATCTGGGGAGGGAGCACTGTGCCCTTCTCCCCTCAGGCAGCTGTCCCGGGGATACCAAACACTGCATCTCATAGTCTTAAATAGTGTTAGAGGAGGGGATGATACCGAGCCCATCAAGATTTGAGTCCCTCAAGGCTTGAATTAAATTTTGTACCTTTTTTGAAATTGTTAATCAGTAGCTGTAGCCGGACAGGTATGATTAAGTAATTGCATAGTGAGCACCATATGGTGCCAAACTTTTTGGTGGTGCCCAGCAACAGGGTGAGGAGCAATTCCCATAAACTAAAACACAGGAAGTTTTATATCAACAGGAAGAAGAACTTCACATTCAGGGTGGCCAAGTACTGGAACAGGCTGCCCAGGGTGAATGTCTGGAGACATTCCAAACCCACCTGGACATGTTCCTATGTCACCTACTCCAGGTGACCATGCCTTGGGAAGAGTGCTGGACTAGATCATCTCCCTTCCAACCCTAACGATCCGGTCGTTCCGTCTGCTTGCACGCTTGGCTAACCTTTTGCTTTGAGAATAAAATAATCCCAAAATGGTCTGTCCGGACAAGAACCACCACGGGTGAGGACGCCAGAACTCAGCAGACCCCAAACTCAAATGGAGGGAAGAACTGCGCCTGAGGATTAATTACCACCACAAGCGACAGATATAACCAGCAAATAGGAGCTTGAGTACTAATTAATAAGAAAGTTATTCAATTTAGAACCAGTAAACGCTGATGCCTTTGTTTCTTAATACTTGTAAATAGCATAAAATTTTGATGACCGGCGAGCCCGCCTTTCGAGGGTCACCACCCGCCCCCCTCGCGATGCTGCGCGCTCCCCTCAGGAGCCGCTCCCCTCAGGAGCCGCTCGCGCCGGGGGCGGTTCCGGGAGAGCGGCGCGGGAGGCGGGACAGGGCGCGCGCGTGCGCGGCGCTCCCGGAAGCGCGGCGGCGGCGCCGGACCGGGAAGGGGAGCCCGAGGCTGCGGCGAGGAGCGGCGGCGGTGGCGCCTCTGCCACCATGGCCATGACGAACTTCATCTCGGTGCAGCTGAAGAAGGCCTCGGAGGTGGACCTGGCCAAGCCGCTGTGCAAGTTCATTCAGCAGAGCTACCCGGGCGCCGAGGCGCAGGCCGAGCACTGCCGCGCCGCCGAGGAGCTCAGCAGGCTCCGCAAGAGCGCGCTCGGCCGCCCGCTCGACAAGCACGAGAGTGCGCTGGAGACCCTCCTCAGGTAGGGGACCCCCACCCCCATCATATCCCCCTTCCTCCATCTCCCCCAGCCCTGATTCCCCGCGGGGCCCCGGCGGCAGCTCCGGGCCCTGGGCGTGGCGGAGCCGGAGCCAGGTGCGGGCGGGCCCAGGTGTGGGCGGCCTTTCCTGCCGGGAGGAGGCGGCCGGGGCTGCCGGGCCGGCTCCGGCGGCCTGTGGGATGAAGGCGCTCCGGTGTCCTGCAGCATGCCGGTGTCCCCGGCCCTCGCCGCACCGCTCGGGTGTCGTGGGGTATCACATGATGGCAGCGCAGGGAGGGGAAGGCTTTGTCCCATCAACATCCCCTTCCCAGTAGCTCTTAGGTGTACGTAGATATTGTAAAACCAGAGAAGGGTTTGGAAGAGAATTTAAAGATCGTCTAGTCCCCACCCCCGCAGCCGCCATGGGTAGGGACACCTCCGCCTAGACCAGGTTGCTCAAGGCCTTATATCCAGCTTGGCCTTGACCAGTGTCAGGGTTGGGGCATCCACAACCTCCCTGGGCAAGTCCCTCTGCCAGTGCCGCATCTCCCTTACAGTAAGAAGTTTCTTCGAATGTAAATTTCCTCTCTTCCAATTTGTACCTATGACAGACAGTTTTGTTTTCTATATAGGGTTGGTGTTTCTTTCTCTTTAGTGTTACCTTTTGCTATTACAGCTTTCTTTTCACTTCCTGTTCAGTTCTGTGTTGGATTTGTTTTTGTATTTTGCTACCATCATGATTTCCTTTTGTTTTCTATGTTTAGCAGCTTCTTAATGTATTTGCAAAGTCACATCCTTTCTTTTTTTCTGCTTAACACAGTTAGTTTGCTATCAGAAAGTTTAATGGGGTCTTTGTGGTGCTGGAGTTACCGTAAGTTAGATGAGCAAAGATTTATCTGTGCCTTCTGCCTGGTGAAGTGCATAAAGCCTGCATTAGGACTTACAGCTCCATTGTCCTATCTCTCTAAAACACTTAGGGATTGCAGTGTTGAGAAGAAAGAGAAGGAGCTACTGGAGAGGGTCCAGAGGGGGGTCACAAAGATGATTAAAGGTCTGGAGTGTCTCTCTTACCTGGGCCTGTTTAATCTGGAGAAGACTGGAAAGGATCGTATTAGTGCAGAGCAATACCTCAAAGGCGAGTTTTAAGAGCACGGTGCTGGTCCCTTCTCAGTGGTGCCCAGTGACAGGATGAGGAGCAGTGGCCATGAGTTAAAGCACAAGAAGTTGTACCTCAACATGAGGAAGAAATTGTTTATGTTGAAGGTGACAGAGCATGGGAACAGGTTTTCCAGGGAGGATGTTGGGTCTCTGTCTCTGGAGACATTCAAAACCCTCTTAACCAGTGCCTTGCCAAAAAGAAGGCAAGTTTTATGAAATGAGTTACTGATGATTATCAACCCTTCACTGGGTATTTGGGCTTTAAAAGCTCTGACTCCACTGATTGTGTTTTACAGTAGCTTTGTAGTTCCCTGTTCTATTTCTGTCTACTGCTGTGTATGCTTTTGAAGGTACTTGAGTTTATGCCTTTGAAGGTCGGAGAAATTGTGAGCATCTGTGAACTGAAAGAGGAACTTTGCTACCCAAATTGAAAAGCATACTATTATGTTCCTGTGGAATTGAGCTTCATTTGAGCATGCTGGAATTGAGCTTCCTTTTCTGAAGGTGCCAGTCAGGTTTGTTGTTAGTCTCTGCCTGAAATCCCTGTTTGGCCCAGCCACATTGTGTGACTTCACCCAAACAGTTGCTCTACAGCACCAAAAGAAGGCAGCCCACTTTTCAGTTCTGATCCTTACACCTTTTCTGGAAGGCAGAATATATGCATGGCATCCTGAGCAATTTGAATGAGTTCAGTGGAGGGTCAGATAAACACCAGAGATGGTGTAAAAATAAATAAAATCGTGTTTTGGAAAGCCAAGAGCAGGACTTCCCTCTTTCAGAGCCAGCCAATTATTAAATTAATTTATCCATAGTATGCAACTTCACCTTAGGTTTTCCCTCTGAATAATCAAGGGAAACCACTTGCAATTGCGTAATTACCAGCTTTGAGTCAATTCCACGTGCAGTGATCTGTTCTTTCTGCTGGTGATTGGTGATCAGCAGATGAATTTAGCTGGCCCAGATGCTGTTGCAATAGACTGGAGCTGTTGGATGTAGCTCTGAACTGATGTAAACATGAAGTGATATCCCTCCTATGCAGAAGTTCCTGTCTTATAACATCTGCATTTTCTGCATTTTTAATTGTATTGCTTGGGAATATTTGTTCTTTTTATAGTGGAAGTGAGATAAGATGAAGGTCTGAATTAACTGTAAGTTAGTGGAGATAAAACAATCAGATGTACGTTTTCCCTTATTTCTTACAAGTTATGCATGTTTGGTCCACGTCTGACCATTTATATTCGTTACATTTGCTAGAAAGTAATTTTGCTTTTACTCTGTAAGAGTATTCTGACATATATTCTCTTAATTATTCTGTAAGGCACAGTTATTTTAGACTGTCTGCACATCCAGAAGTTTGAAGTATCCAGCTGAGATACACAAGTGCCTAAGTGCCTTGTGTTTCCTCTGAAAATCTCCTTGTCTCTCCAACTTTGTGTTTTCCTGTTGGTATTTAAGAGCAATACTCAGTCTTAATGTTTAATTTCATTGAAGTTGGAGTTTAAAACTTTGTTGATGAAGTAAGGTTAGAAGAGCTAATTAGAACATGGCTACCATTTGCATGGTTTTACATCCTTGTGGCTTTTTATAGACTGTGATACCTAGTAGAGCATTGTAGGCCTTTTAACTGTTAAGAAATGAGGGCTTAGTCTTCTGACAACTAATCTAGGATTTGCCCGTGGTTTTGTAATTTTTAGAAGCCTTGTTTTGCTGAGTAGTCACTACAGAGTTTTTTTTTCTTTTCTGGAAGAGATGAACCCCGTTGCAGCCACATTTCCTAGGCAAGCATTGACCAATAAGGCTTGAAATCATGTGGTGTGCTGTTGTTCAACTGCTGAATGCAAATGCTTCTCTTGGAGAAGCATTTGAGATAGACGGTGCCCCTTTTCACTGGGTAACTGGGAAAGACCTCAGCCTGCTTCCAAGCTTGCTTTGTTTTGTGAGAATCTGAGTGCTCTGAAGGTGATGTAGGTGAGCTTGGTACAGATGTTTCCCCTTAAATTCTGTCGTAGCAGATTTGATTTAGTGGTGTTTTTCTTTTTTTTTAGTTCTGAGTATAATTGTAGCTTCAAGGGATTCCTTGCTTCCTCCAATACTAAAGATAGCCTGGATTTTATTTCCTTTTTCTGGAGACATGGGATATTGGTGCAAGTTTAATTTGTTTAATTTTGCTAACCACTCCTGCACTTTTTTTAAAAAAAGGAAAATTGGGAGAAAGAATGGGGGTGGGAGGAGTGCATGGTTTTATTTTGAATGCTCAAATTCCCTTAGGGCTGAGAGTTGCAGTTGTGGTTTCGAGCTGTGAGTTCAGTACTCTGGTTCTTATCTTGAAGAGCAAAGATCTTTGGTCTTTTTGATGTTCTTTTGAAGGAGATTTTTCTTTATGATTCTTTGGAGGAGGCACAATATTTGAGTTTAACGCAGTACATAAATTTTAGTTAAATTCTAATTTAAACCTTGATTTCCTACTCATTTTATGAGCTTTTTTTTTTACTAGCATTTAGGAGTGTATAATGCCAATTTTGATGAGAGATGGCTGTATTTTGGGCACTAGATCTGTGTTGCTGACGTGTGCCCCCCCTTTCACTGCTGCAGTTGTAGTTCCTCACTGGCACAGCCTAAGACACCACTCCTCTGTGTTGTGCCCTGTGTTCTCTGTATCGTGATAGTTTAAATTACCGTAAATTTAGTTTTAAATTACACCTTTGTATTTATTGTCATCTTTTGTGTGTAACTGACTTGTGCATCCATTGTGGCTTTTCCTTCTGTAGTTACTTTCTGGTTTTGTACTGATGGGTTTGTGCTGTTCTGTGGTTAACATCTTCATTTACCATTTTTATGTGTTTAGTTTTATGCATACCGTTATATTTATACCATTTATATTTATAAAACTGAAAGACTTTACATGGTTGTGTTCTGGGATTTTTTTTTTACTGCAGTTTTAAAGAGCTCTTAAATCTTGAGTAGATTTTCAAGTTCTCTAATAGGAAGAAATAACATCACATGCTTAAAATAGTAAAGAAAACAGTGACATAAATTCTGAACTCATTGAAAACCAACTAAACAAAAAGCCCTTTTTAGAAGGAGTATACACCTCTCTGGCTTATTTTGTCTGTGGTAATGTTGACACAAAGAATAGTCTGTTTGCAGGGAGCCAAGGCTTGGGCACACCCGGCTTCACAAGGACATTTGACAGGCTTTGCTCCTTTACTCCATCTTCATGGCAGATGAGGACAGTGTAATCGTGGAATGTGGGAGGACAGCTTGGCTTTAGTGGCAGCTTTTGGTTAACAAATTAAATTGAGTCAAGAGGAGACAGCATGCAGTCTCCTTTTCTTTGTGATACTATGTTAAAGCAAGTGTGTTGAGACCAGAGGAAGGCAATGGAGGAAGTATATTTAAATACATAGTTGCAGTAATCTTCAGGGCTAGTTATTATTTTTGACTATACCTTTCACAAAGTTGGTAAGTTGTTTAATCTTGATAAAATTGCCATCACAGTGAATATTTGCCGACTTTTTTCAGCCTTACAAGTAATTTCTTTCAATTCATTTGTTGGTGGAAATCCTGTTGCTGTTGCAGATTATTGTAGTTTTTGACATGGCTTGGTATATTGTGTCTTAAATTGCAGTGGCTCATTTGAAGTCAGAAAGCTGTAGTCTAGTGTACATGGGCAGATACAATTAACTGAAGAATACACTAACACTGTTTTTATTGTATATGAGTTTTGAAAATTTTTCTTGAATTTTTAAATAAATGTTTAATGTCTGTACCACACAGGTCGTGTACATGCATCTCATGCCTGGATCTGTTGTGATCAATATTTAATAGTGAAAGGAACTGGGAGCAATGTTAGTCCTGTTTCACAGGCTGTGAAAACCATTACTGCATGATGTTTTGTATATTGGGAATATAAATTCTTTATAAAACAATTTGCCCTATATAATGTTGAGCATATAGGTGTATGGCCAGTGCTACAGGAGGAGTATAGGAAACAGGCTTCACATGTTATGTGGTCTTAGCAGTTTAAGGGTTTCATGTTCTGCATTTAGCCTGTCATATTTAACAAATGGTGCAGGTGTAGGTCACCACTCAGGAAAACTTGGAATTCCTTACTGTTGCCTGGATAGACTGTGTGAGTGACTATGCTCTACTCACTGTATTATCTTTCTGGCATCCTTTCCTAAACATTTTCCATTGTGACTAGACAAAATATTGGCATGTAGAAATTGTGGGTTCAATTCATTGTGTCTACTAGAATATATTCCAATGAAAATTAAGTTTACGACTAAAGAATTTTATCAATGATTGGTCTCTCTAACTGGTACTGTGCAAGGCAAATGGCATCTATTTCAAATACATTGAAATTGGGTCGTAATGGTAAGATCAGGAGAGTACAGCTTGTTAATATTATGTTAAATGCTGTACTTAATTTACTTTTGCAGCATGACTTAATATACTAATTGTCTGCCTGTAAGTATACAGGGACTCCTTTGCATGGTGCTCTTTTCTAATCTGCCATCCATCAGGTAGTGATATCTGGATCAGCTTTGTCTGTGATACTGTTTTACTTCCGACTGAGACAGGGTTCCCATGTTATCTGTGAAAAACTACCTCCTGCTGAACTTGTTCCTCTACTGAAAGAATCCCTTTAGACAGAAATTGTCCATCCTGCAAATCCACCATTTCTACAAATGAGCTTCTTAACTTACTTGCGTGTAGGATTTTTGTGCCCTTCTCCCTTCCTCCCCTATATGCCTGTTTAATAAACCAAAACTATTAATTTCATTTATCTAATAGCTGTGTGTTTATTATTTTTTTTGTAGATACTATGATCAGCTGTGTTCAATTGAACCAAAGTTTCCATTCTCTGAAAATCAGGTAAGAAGACTGCCAAACCAGTTACTGAATCATGGCACCTGTGATGTGTGACTTCCAAGCCTGTACCTAATCCTCTAACAAGTACTTTTATTGAACAAGACGGCTAATCTCTCTGAGCCTTATTTTCCTAATCGCTGTTTATTTTCTAGTTGGTGCTCAGATACAGTCTATGCTGAAACTTCACCTCTAGTGGACATAATTGCCTTTGTTTTACAGATTGAGAAACATTTTGGCTTTGGCTAGGTGATCACTGTGGTCTAGGGCAGAAGGGGTTGGGCTGTGCTGATTCCTCTTCAGCTCTCTGCTTTCCAAGAAATCCATTTCATGCTATGTTCTAAAGGATTTTGAATTCGTAATTTCTGTGTGAAAACCTATAGAAGTGGATGGAATATAATCTTTGTTTTTTGAAGCAGATGTTTTCACCACAGAATAATCCACTTAAGAGCTTATTGCTGTATTCCTGCCTCTGCATGACATAGTTTTTATATAGGTATGGTGTTCATTAGGGTTTGGGGTTTTTTCTCCTGGCATATTTTTTTAGAATCATGTCTCTAGAGAGAAATTCAGCAGAACTTCTCCCTATTGAAGGCTTCTTCAGGTGGAGACTGGAATAGATGTGTAGGCTCCTGTATTTCTTGGAGAAAGGTGTGAATTTTCTTTCAATGTGTTTACAAATACGGCAGAATTTATACTTCTTTATCAAATCAACAAATCGTGCTTAAATAGTAATATTATGATTAAAAGGAGAAATTTCTTTCAGTCTTACAGGTTATAAGTAATGTTAATCTGTTTCTAACTTGAGTTTTGCATGTAGCTGCATTTGCTTGCAGCCAAGAACTGCACATCGGTTTTCAGTGAGAAAATCCTTTGCTATGGTAATCTACAAACCCTGAGACAAGGAAAACTGGAAAACTTAGACAAGATCTGCATGTCTGTAAACTGTTCCACCTAAAGGGAGAAGTAGTCAGTGGAAGCAGCAATGTGTCTGGGGACCAGAACATCCTGCATTAGCACTGCTGCTAGAGGAAAATCCACTCTCAAGCAGTACTGTTGCTCTTTCTGAAGTGATTCTCCCCAAGCACTTTAAACTGAGGAAGTTTACCATCTTTTCTGGTTTAATACCAGTTGCCTACAATTACTTGATCAGGTGAATAAGGAATTGAACTGTGGAACGTGAAAGCAGATTCAATGAAGTATTTGCATTGCCTCTGAAGTATATGCTGGAAGTATAAATAAAACACACTGTTTCTACCTCCACTCTCTTTCCTGAGGACATTTCTGATAGTGGTGCTATTGAATTCATTCATAATGATGAGTGGATTTTGGTATTGCACAACAGATCCAAATACACGGGTAATTTGGCACGCTGGAAACTGTCTGGTTGAGTGGTTTCCTTAAACTGTGATTATACCAACCCATCAGGCTTACTGGGAGAGGAGCATCTTGCTCAGAAACAAATTTATCTGTTGCTCAGAATATGAACAGAGCTGAAAAATGATTCTGACAATTTCTGTCTGTCTTGAAATGTTTTGAGCAAGCTAACAGGAAGGAAAAAATGTAGCATAATCTTGTTTTGAATACTTCTTGATGATTTCCTGAAACTTCCAGAATGTTTGTAATGTTCTAAGAAGTAAATGAAAGGTTTTATTCAATTAGAATGCAATGGCTAAATACATAGATTTGGGGTATTTTAAGATTATATTTGATTTTAGAGGTAAAGATCTTTGTTTTTCACAACTTCCAGGTCTGTGTAACATTTACGTGGAAAGATGCTTTTGATAAAG